>JAMAFX010000069.1:0-113251 GCA_023625875.1 Trichocomaceae sp. PYS4502
ATCACCTTTTTACCGCTTGCATCAGGCGCACCGTCCGTCAAGGCCAAATTATCTGCATGGAGGGTATAAAGGTCGGATCGTATTTGCACCTGGTAATTTAACAGCCACCGCAAATTAAGCTGATCGATTGTAGCCCAAGCATCAACGATATATTGTTGGAATAGACGGCAAGCGTAAAAAAGTGTATTGAATTCCGATTTACGGGGGAAGAGACGATAGGCATGGAAATCCCGCAGTGTAAGTCGATCCCGCTTGCTCTGCGGTCCATTGTTATTGGCTGCAACTTCGCCATCAATGTCTTCGGCGTCATAGTCAACATCACCGGCAGGATTGTCATCGGCACCGGCGGGATCGTCAATAGGCTCAACTATGTTATTATCCTCTGCGACGGCATTAGCAGCAGGCCTATTACGGTCCCGCAGCCGTAAACCCCAGTGCCAACCTGTATCGCCATGAGGAAAGAGCAGTACATATTGCAGTGGAAGATAGGCTGCGTGGCTGGGATTCACTGGCCGCAATCCTCGTTGGCCGGGGACTGGTGACCGCAACTGCAGGTGCATGTCTCGAAAACTCCTCTTTTCCCAACCCGGACCGATGTCAGGGACGACAGCCGCAACCTCGGATGCTGAAGGGAGATTTTCGCGACGACGGTCCGCACCGACCTCCTGTATTAAGCGCAATTCGGCCGTTAGCAAAAGATCGACGGGAGTAGGGCGTTCCTCATTAGCAAGAAGTTGCTCACGGGCCGTTTGATACAGCTGAATATACGGATTGCAATTCCGTAACATCTCCGTCAACATTGTCACGATACGACCGTCCAGGCGCGTGCGGCCTCGGTTGGCGTGGTTGAGCCGAGTTTCGATCGCCATTTCCTGATCGTAAAACCACAGTTGAGCGTAGGAGGCTGTAGCATTATTGGCTGGCTCTAAGGGATCGTGAAGATGACATAACTGGCCCTGAATTTGAAAATATGGGGCGAAGCCGGTTACACGGTCGTCAACTTGGCAGCTGATAGATGTAAAAGCAAACGCGGAGTTGTAAGATCGGAGCGCTGTTCGGAAAGCAACAGCTGGACCTTCAAGAGAGGTATAAAGCTGCCATAGGTCGTTAGGCGTTGTCTTGACGGCCGGTAGTGACACTTTACCCTTACGGCAACACTTGGTAAAAACTGGAGTGGATTTACCGGACCCAGGTTTCCTTTCCTCCAGCCAGTGTAAAGCACCACAAAACTGGCATTCATGCTCCATACGGCCGAATTCGAGTTGTTCGCGGCTCTTATATTGAGATATAAAACCACACGGCATAACCGGAAAGTGTTCACGTATCTGTATCCTCCTGTACCTGTACCTGTGAGAGATAGTCTGAGCCGTAGAGTATCTGAATCAATCCCAATTCTTTCTGTCCTGCCTGACCCTGCACCCTGACATTACATAGCTCCTACCCATTGGGAGTTGATACCGAAGATGTCTGCTGTACCCCATCCCCCGTTCCTCCCACAAGCCCTAGAGGAGTTTGTTGTCCACGTCTCCGATCATCAAGCCGCCTGGTATGAGTACTGTCAACAAGCGTACGAATATATCCAACGAACCACCCCTGACCTCCGTGAACAACTGTTGCAAGCCGAATTGAAGACCCGGAGCTTGCAACAGGAACTCGAGCACCTCCGCCTGGAAAAGTCCACCGATGACAGCGCACACGATGCCGTTGTCAAGTACCAGAAGGAGCAAATCATGGAGCTCCTGGAGATGATGAAAGCCCCGTCCCTGTCTGCCCCTGATGTCAATACCCCCTTGGCCCCGTCTTCACCCACTGCTGGGAACCCTGTCGAAATTCCTGTTCCTGTGTCGCCTGTATTGCCCCATGCTAGCCCCGCCCCGTCCGCCACCCTCTCCGAACGACTACCGAACCCTGAGAAGTTCCAGGGCGACCGAAAGGACCTCCGCCGTTTCGTATCCCAGATTCACGAGAAGTTGATTGTGAACCGAGACCGCTTCCCCACGCCCCAGACCCGCATGGCTTATGTGACCAGCCGTCTCTCCGGAACCCCGTACGACCAGATCCTGCCCTACATCCACCTGGGAATCTGCTCATTATCGGATTATGACGAGATATTAGACATCCTGGACCGCGCTTTCGGAGACCCCAATCGCAAACAGAATGCGCAAGATGAACTGTTCCGCTACCGACAAACGAACAAGGAATTTGGAACCTTCTTTGCTGAGTTCCAACGACTGGCTTTGGAATCTGAAATGGCTGAAGACGCCTTACCGACCATTCTGAGACAAGCTGTTAACAAGGAATTGAAGGAAATGATGCTGCACAACCCCCCGCCCCGTAACCCGACCTACCATGAGCTCGCGAAGTTCTTGCAAGAATTGGAGAACCGTCGAATGGAGTTCAATCGGGAACTGTCCCGAGTTTCTAACCGGACCACTGCCCGAACGACCAAACCTGCCGTGACGACCACCGCTGCGCTTCCAACCAGAACCGCCATCTCCCGACCCCCGCCGGTCGTGCCGACCAAAGAATCGCCTGCCGCAAACCCTGACACCATGGACTTGTCCAATGCCGCTAGCCGGAGGACCCGTCGAGAATGCTATCGATGTGGCTCAAAGGAGCACTTCGTCCATTCCTGTCCGCCCAAAGGGCATCACCAACGATTCAAACAGGCCGAGTCGGGTTCGGAACGCAGTCATCCACTCTTGGCCTTCCTTGATGGGGATGTTGTTAAATGCAGAAATGATGTCAATCTTCGTGAAGTACTTCATTCCTTTCAGGTTATTCAGGGTCTCAGAGGTCAGCGGCAGCGGGTAACGGTCTTTGATTGTAACGGCATTCAGAGCACGGTAATCAACACAGAATCGGAGTCCTCCGGGGTTTCTTGACAAACAGAACAGGGGATGCAGCAGGGGACGAACTCGGGCGGATGAATCCTTTGCGGAGATTCTCCTCTACCCAGTCTCTGAGGGCAGTCAGTTCGTCCCTCGACATCGAATACAGGGGTCCAAACGGCGGTACAGCACCATCTTGGAGTTTGACCTCGTGATCGTAAGGTCGGTGGGGTGGCAGGCGCTCAGCCTCCTTCGGGGAAAATACGTCGGCGTATTCCCGAAATTCTTCCGGCAGCTCGGAAGCAGGGTCAGGTATCGGCAGCGGGTTCAGGATTTCGTCAATGGTCTCGATTGACGCAGCGAAGGCTCTATAGCCTCTTCTCAGGTAGGCAGCACAAGCTCTCAGGCTTACTACTCCTATATCTTGTTTCTTCAGGGCGGCAGGTCGGTCAGGCAGATAAGTCGGGCGGGACTTCTTCGGGATATCATGCAGGGCTCGGATTTTCGCAGGACGGGCAGGTGTATTGCAATGCTCCTGGCAGTACTTGCTAGTGAACTCAATCGTGTGAGCAGCAAACCCGATATCGGGGTCATGTTGCTTCAACCAGGGCATTCCAAGGACAACAGGGT
Source organism: Trichocomaceae sp. PYS4502 (assembly GCA_023625875.1). NCBI lineage: Eukaryota > Fungi > Ascomycota > Eurotiomycetes > Eurotiales > Trichocomaceae > Trichocomaceae sp. PYS4502. The sequence continues at coordinate 3,462 of JAMAFX010000069.1, forward strand.
AATGGGCCAACTGCGTGGCAAGGAACAGGGCTTTTCTCTCAGTATGGTCGGCAATCCGCATAGTCGACAGGACGTAATGCGTGATCGGACCGGTTTCAGCTTCGGACCCATCAAAGGTCTCCAGACGGATCGGGGATTTCAGGGGGAGCAACTCGAATCCTTTGGTCAGGGCCCATTCTCGATCAATGAAGCGCTTTCCTTCGGCTCCAGTATCGGTCATGGCATAGGATGGTACGGGTTCTCCTTTCAGGGACAGGTCGGCAGGCAGGATCATCAGGTTGGCACGGCGGGTTTCTTCTTCGACAGTCATTCCATATAACGCGGCACGGGATATTCTAACAACGCGCTCTTTCGGCGCCTGGTCGCGACTTAGGCCAGGCTCACCCCTTTTGACTGGTACACAGGGGATAGGGAACGAGTTGAGGAAGCGGGTGAAAAGGATCTTTCAGAACCCGGGGGTGAGCTAGTTCGGGCGGATTGGAGGCGGGCAGGACGGGTATCAGGACTGGAGCGGCCGGAGGAGGTTGAGGTGCCTCATTTCGACTATTTATAAGAGCCTGAGCTTCCTGCGTAGTAAGAGAGCCTTCATGAGGTAATCGAGCCCTAGATTGTTTCCTTTTTTTGCTTCTCTTTCTCATTTGCAGCCCGTAAATCATACGCTTCTTTTCGTACAATTAGTAGCTCATTCACAGTCATTTCGTATGCTTTAGACATCCGCTCGATTGCTCGATTAACCACATTTAGTGGGCTTGTTGGCTGTTGAGCTAAACAATTCTTAGCCGTGCTTGATTGACGTTTGAAATGGCGTAGATTTTGAGGTGTTTGGAAGCAGGAAGATTGTGAATTAGTATCATCACTTCCTAAAGGGGGTGTTGGGGTCCGAAGTTGAATATGAAGCTGTTGATAGACTCGATCTGGATTGAAAGGTACTAATCCAGTTGCTGCAAAGCCATTTTGAATAGTTTCAACTTTATATGCCATTGTACGAGCTTCTGGAAAAGCTGTAAGGAAGTCATGCTTGTCGATATGATTATATCCAAGTCGTATACGCTGCTCAACTAATCGTCCATATTGTCGCTTTAAAACAGCAAAACAGCTCACATCGAGAGGCTGTAAAAGATGTGATGAGTGAGGTGGCATGCAGATTGGTATAATATTATTTTCCAGGCAGATTTGATCAAATTGAGCAGTAAGATGACTTCCATGGCCGTCAAGAATAAGCATCCGATATCTGCCCTTTGTACGACTAGTTGTATAAGGAATAAAGTGGTTTTGAAGCCAATTTATTCCAATCTCATCAGTCGTCCACCCATTATTGCTGATATTAAGTCTCCAATCTTGTGGAAGAGTCTCAAACCACCCTTCTTGAAAGAATGTTGTTGCTTTAAAGATGATATATGAAGGTAAAGCCCATCCAGTTGAATTGACTGCTTCGATTGCAGTAACCCATTCCCGGTTACCAGGTTGTAATAGATAAGGCCGTCCATATCGATCACTGCCTGTTATAACCTTTGCAGATGCACAAAGGCCCATAGCAAAGCCTGTCTCATCAAAGTTGTATATATCTTCGGATAAGATCCCATATTCTTGTATAGCCTCTTGTACGCGGTCAAAATGCTCTCGGATTACTTTGATATCCTCACATTTAGCCCGCTCGTAGTTATATCTTCGTGAAAATCGTATTTTTAGCTCTGGATGGCGTTTAACAAATCGGTTAACTTATCTTTCACTATCCATGTTGAGAAAGAAGTAAATTGGCTATATCTCGTACAAGTGATGGCCGGGGAGGTAATCCACGCTTATCAAGGTCAAGAATCCATTTAATAATAGATTCATCCTCAGATTCTGTTAATTTATGTCCATTTGCGCGTTTTTCACTCTTTTGTTGGATACCGTTCAATCGACGTCGGAGAGTTGTATATGGGACTTCATATATCCGTACAGCTTCACGAATAGATCATCGAATTTTTTTATTTTCTAAATCGGATATAGCAAGTAGTATTCTGCCCTCTTGATTGCTTGAATTTTGTACATTTCCTGTACGAATTGGTGGCATGGTGGCGCGTTGAATATTGGTGTATAGGTATTAGACGCGTTTCCGGAGAAAGTGATCCGCTCGGTGTCGTGATCCGCTCGGTGTCCGATTACGTTATCCCTCATTTTATAACAGTGTACATAGTCTCAACCCATTATATCTTTATTAACAATATCTTCGGCCATACTCTTAATACTGGCGCTTGCATCGAGGAGGTTCTGAATCTGGAGATTGACTCCAAAAGCATGGTGGAACCAATTGCGCAACTCAGCTGCGATAAGACTGTCGATCAGCCACACTTTTTGAGGAGTTCACATTTATAGGATCGATGAAAAGCATCTCTGCTACAGTTTTAATAATGTTTTCTGTGACAAGCTCGACTGTGTTGGCCCGCTCATCCAATCCAGCTTGGATGGCGCTATCGAAGTCGTCTCGCAGGCGAGCAACAGCAGACTTGCCTGCCTTGTTGCTGCCATCGAGTGCTGTGCCTGCTTGATTGCCCCGTCGTTGAGCATCTCTCATTGCGCGTATTATCAGTGATACACGCCCGTCGGTATACCACCGCGGTTCGTTGGTCCCTGAGGTTATGGCCGCTAGGCTCTCTGGATCTAGACACGTAAAGAGATTTGCCGCCGATAAAGGGTCGTTTTCCTTGCCGATCCAGTCTGAGACAGTATCATCTGGGAGTTTGACACTGTTCAAGAAAGCGGCCTCGAGCTGAGCAAGGACTTGGTTTTCTGTGATGGTTAATGCTTTGTTGCGTACGTACATGTTGTCCGTTCCGACTGAAGTGCCACGGAAATCGGATCCAACATCACTGACGAGAGTCGTCGCAGGTAGACCAAGACGTCGACGATAGCGCGCGAAGTAGTCCTGGAAGTTATTCGCAGCAATATAGGCGGCTTGTGTTGGAGGCGCCCAGATTGACTCTGTGGAGGTGATCATGATGAAGAAATCCAATGGTAGGGAAGCCGTGGCTTCATCAAGTTCACTGTACCCAGAGCCTTAGCTGCAAAGCCATCGCGCCATTGATCAATGGTAAGCTTTTCAAACGAGAGATCAGTCAGCGACATAGCTGCGTGAATGATCCCCTTCACGGGTCTGTCGCTGGATGAAACCTGGCTGGTAACACGAACAACTTCTTCTCGCTGGCTAACATCGCAACTTACAGCCTCGATACGGACTCCTCGCGTAGTTAAACTCTTCACTAGTAATTGGGCTTCAGGGGAAATAGCACCGCGTCGAGAAAGAAGCACAAAGTCGCGAGCACCACGATCATACATCCACCTAGTAATGGCTCGACCAAGTCCTCCCATCCCTCCAGTGATGACATATCTTGCCTCTGGACTAAATGTTGCTGTTGGCGGTTGTTGTGCAAAGTTCACAACCGACACCGTGTTCTGGAATGACACCACGTGTTTTCCTAAATGCGTACCCTTGGAAAAGCTAGATAAGACTCGATCTAACTCAGACACATCACACACGGAAAGGGGGTGTATGGGCGAAATAGATCCCATCCGGTAAAGCTCATCCACGCGCTTCATCAGCTCGCTCCCAAGTTCTGGGTCATTGTCAAGGACAAGATTGAGATCAAACGAGGAAAAGTGGACTCTCCACTCTGTGCACCAAACAAGACTCACATCATCGGAACGGCCGGTCTTCAGGTCTACAATGTTACTACACAGCGCCAGCTCTATGAGCTATTCAACGAGAGGATTGCCACACATCCTGAGCTTATTGATACTAGGCTAGTTCATGAAGGTTACTCCGTCCAAGCCGTTCGCAATGGTGATAATGACGGCTCGGCTTTTCCACTGCGCGACGATTATTTGTTGATGTAAGTATAAACCAAATACGAACATTACTCTAAGCAATATTCTGACGTTGGTGTTAGGTACTTTGATTCCTCGCCTATGCCTGGTTCCGGGTGTGACATTGAGGCTTTTGCCAAGGTGTGGGCGCAAGAAAGTGTGGATGTGTGGAATGCTGGCCAGCCGGGGCGTTCCCCGACACCGTATGTGAATTACGCTGCGGGCCATGAGTCGCTTGAGTCAATCTATGGGTATGATTCATGCAGATTGGAGCGTCTGCGTGCGCTCAAGGCTCGCTACGATCCACAAAACCGATTTGCATACTACAATCCCATCATCCCACCCACAGAGGGTCAGATCGAGATACCAGGCTACTCGCTGGGCCAGGCTTCTGATCTGGGAGATACTTCTTCACCGGTGACGTATCTTGGATACGTATCCAAGCCGTGATCCGTGAGGTCATCTTGGTCATAATTGGAATCTGAAGGGATCAGCAATTCCGTTGTCTAGTATGGTAGCACTGAGTTAAGGTATAAAGGGACCAAAAGATAGATGATAAATATTAGGTGTGGATTAATACTAAGTATTGATTATACAAAATTGTATACTTGTTATTCTGCTAGACTGGCACATCCTGCCAATCTAATCGTACGTTCTGGACGCTGATCCGCCACGGATTCTCTCCTTTTTCCTCCCTCTCCTTTAATCTGACAAGCTCTAAGATATAGTGAGCCTGTAAAAAGAGTAAGTGACACGTCTGAAAGAATAATTTTTAGAAATATACAACTCACCCCATTGCGTCGACCCAGCTCACGTGGTCGTCCCTCGGCATTTCGCTTGTAGAACCAACCATGGGCATAGGCAACAACCTTGCATCTTTCAGGCCGCTGCTGGGCATTTGTTGTAGCGCTACTTGGCTGCGGTAAATCAACCAGAAGGTTTTGGATAATATGCTGCGTTGTGTCGAAGTCATCATGCAGATGCTCAAGCCTTTTAGCCCATGCAGCACTCGAGACCTTTTCCTGGCCGCTGCCGATGAGGAGCTTGTCATAGTTGAGGGTAATTTCGGGTGTATACACTAGCTCAATTAGTGTTGCAGTGTCTCTCTCGTCAAAGGCAAACATCTACCAACTCAGTTAGACCGGGCTAAGAAGGGACGAGATAGTTGCGTTGCTACTGACCATGCGGAGAACGGTGTCCCGAATGTTCTCCTTGTCTAGCAGGTATGCCAAGGTATCGTATGGTTTCACCATGTTGAAGCTTGTCTTGTTAGATAGACCTCTGGGGAGTGTAGTTGAATCAAATCTGGGGTATTTGGTTATATCAATTATTGAAGTGTACGTGGATATCTTTAAGTCCGTCTTAATCCCGGAAGTCCGATTGCATGCATCGATGACTTCATTCCCTGACCAGGGTAGAAAGTATCGGCACCGCACCCTAGGATAACCTCCGAGAATCATCGGCTTCACTTAAGCGGGCTCTAGTCACTAATAATATCCAAATAAAGCAATTGTCAAGGTCGGGCTGAATCAAGAGACGGCCATTATTTATTGGCGGGCAGAGTAAGGCACAGCAAACATTTGCCTCCTATTCTAATATGGACGCTCTCGTCGCCATATAGTTAGCAGTAGATACTCATAATTGTATCGGACACCTTTCATTTTATATGCATCATCTAGCTCTAACGGCCTTTAATCGTTTCCTAATCCAATGAGGATAGTGCTCAAGCTACCGTCAACAGCAGTAACACCACGGAGGGCTTGTTCATTTACTCACCAAATGGCGTTGCCTTAAGTTATTGCTCTTTTGCCCAGTCTCTATCATTGCGATACCACAACTATTAAGTGGTACCCATGTCCTTGCTTTTTTCTTATCATCGCGAGTCAATTATACCAATTACGCGAATACCCGAGCTATATTTCTAGATAGCTGCTTAGGGAGGTGTGCACAAATAGACCTAGTTCCGTACACAGATTGCTCTGTGTTGAGTCCTTCACTTAGTAATTTGCTCTATCCAATCAGAATCTGCCAACGCTCCGACACTATTTGTCAACACCGCTCCGCGACCACGCACTTCTGTTTCGTCACACTGTTTGCCTCTGAACCCCTTAGTCCGATCATGTGACCTGTACTATAAGAAGTCTCTGTCCCGATAGTTTTGTAGCTCTTCGAGCTATTGTGACACACCTACGCCATGCGCCACAGAGCATAGCGCAGGACGCCGACGCTGCCAATACAGGTGGCTCACTTCGCTACTCCAGCGGACATCAGGAGAGCCGATATCCCCGATCTCTACACTAGGGACGGACATACTACGTAAGGATATACATAGTAGAGCGATACCTCCGGCACTAGACACTAGGGAAATAGGCAAAGGGGTAGATATACATGCCATCTCCCCAGGGGATTTCGGAAGTCAGCGATTAGTCTTTGTACCTACACGTACCTACATTCGTACTCCAAATCCTATTCTTGTTTATTCCTCAATACTTCCTCACAGCTATCCTCCTGTACCTGTACCTGTGAGAGATAGTCTGACCCTGCACCCTGACACTAGCTAAATCTAGAAAAATTATATATTAAAAAAGTATATTTAAATAAATGTAGTAAGGTCTAATAAAGTGACTGATTTTAAGTAAGAATATATGATTCCTGTTATTTCCACCAATCAGACTCTATTTCCTAAATGGGTTAGCGCCTGTTCCAACATAGTCTGAGGGAGCGGCGAGCTCATCGGAAGAGGACGACGGTTCATGGCCTGGGGAGGCATCTGTGGCCGCGCTGTTAAGTCTGCGGCGCTTAGACAGGGGATTTTCGGGATCTGCCTTTGCGCGAGCCATGAGGAAGGCTCTATTAAAAGAAAACCGTTGCTTCTTGTCTGGCACAAGCGAAAAGTTGTTTGTTCTCACTCTCAACTTTCCAGCACAAATTCCGAACGCGGTGATAAGACGCCGCGCGTCCAGCCAATCAGAGCCAGGGCGGTCAGCTAGCGCGTTCATCATCAACGCTGAACTTGAACATCATCATATCATGATCAGACAATACATATTTGATCAGAATAGCGACATTCGAGTACGGAATCTTCAATGTCGGACAGTGACTCTCCCACCCGCATCCGCATCCTCACCCTCAATTGCTGGGGCCTCAAGTTCCTCTCGAAATTCCGCCATGAACGCCTCTCAGAAATCGGCCGACAGATTGCCATCGCCGACGACCCTCCCCAGATCGTAGGGCTGCAGGAATGCTGGACCCAGCAGGACTACAAAAGCATCCGCAGCCAGACGAAACATCTTCTGCCCTACGGCAAGTTCTACTACAGCGGCGTGTTCGGAGGCGGCCTGGCAATTCTCTCCAAATGGCCCATCGAAGAAACCAGCATGTTTGCCTACCCGCTCAATGGCCGTCCCACGGCGTTTTTCCGCGGCGATTGGTATGTCGGCAAGGGCGTTGCCTGCGCGCGGATCCGCATGGGGCCCAATGCAGACGACATTGCGGAAGTATTCTGTACGCATCTGCATGCGCCGTACGAGAAAGAGCCGCACGATTCCTATCTATGCCATAGAACTGCGCAGGCATGGGAAATTGCGAAGTTGATGCGGCGAGCAGCCGAGAGGGGTCATCTAGTTATCGGGCTGGGCGATTTCAATATGGTTCCCATGTCCTTTGCCCACCGGCTGATTACAGCCCATGCCCCCGTCAAAGACGTATGGCGACACCTACATCCGGACTCGTCCGTTGGAGCTGCCGACTCCGCTGCGGAGAGGAAACGGGGGAAGCCCATCCCCACGGCAGATTTCAATATCTCTGAAAATGGCGCTGCAAGTGACGGTCCCTTCAATACGTGGCGCTGGCCCAAGGACCAGCAAAAGCGGCTCTTCAAGGGCGAAGACATTCCCGTCGATGGGAGTCAGGAAGACCCCAAGGGCCGAAGATTAGACTACATCTTTGTCGGGGACGGAGGCTATCCGCCATCCTTCCCGGCTCCTCGATGGAATATAGAATCCGCCTGGGTCAGCATGATGCAACGCCATCCCACGCTTAAAGTATCTCTAAGTGACCACTTCGCCATTGAGACAGTCATTACACGCAGTCTTGACCGCTCTTCTATCCCGGCGGAACAACCAGAGGAGACACAGCGGCAGCCAGAGCCTGAAAATGCCGATGACCACGGCTTCGCAGTTCGGCCTTCGTCTCAACTACACCCAACATCCGCGCCTAGCAGTGCACTTACTGTCGAAACATACGACCAAATCCTCACTCTAGTCGATAACTACATGCTCCGCGAAAGATCGCAGCGTCGGTGGCGCTTGGCGCATTTTTTGCTCTCCATACTCGTCTCCATCGGCTGCTTTGTAGCGGTGTGGTGGGCGTCGGACGTGGTTTATGTTGCCTTCATACTCGTGTTTGTCAGCACTTTGAGCTTTGCCGCTGGCGTACTGGATGGGTTGATTGGCGGGTTGTTTATGTCCGCTGAGATACGGGCTTTGAAGGAATTCAAATGGGAGGTGAGGAATGCGAGGCGGTTGGCCAGTGCTGCTGCTGGCGGTGGCAAGGAAGCGTACGATGATGAAGAAGATCTATAATTGAGTCTGACACAGGTTCCTTGCGCGACATGCATTTGTATATACTTATTCCGTTGCGTTCCTTTACTTCTACTACATAGGTAATATTAATCAAATATAATAATCATACTGATAATCACACTGATAATGGCATTGGATAATCTGAGCATGTTATTCATGTTATTGTTCCAGTCTCGAATCGTTTATATTCATTTCATACGTTCGCAATTAAAGAGAGAAATCCCAGCGAGATGGGTAAAGGTGACAAATCGAATGAGTGATAGCATAGTAGCATGAACTGAAAACCGGCCCCCGCTTCACTTTCAAGTCCGTATAATCTACTCAGCGCATTCACGCTTGCGCTCCTCGATCACCTTGAGAGCCTCCTCAGCAGCCTTGACACCGCTAAGCACCATGGCGCCAAAAGTCGGGCCCATGCGATTGAAGCCGTCAATCTCGGACAACTCCATACCGCCAATGATGAGACCCTTGGTGACCTCACGGGTATTCTTGACGATGGCGTCCTCGGCAGAGTTCATGTCCAAGCCACGCATGCCGCCGAGTTTCTCGATTGCGGTCATGGAAACGAGGCGCTTGGCACAGAAGGCGCCAAAGGGGCCGTCGTGGCCGGTGGTGCTGATCACGAGAGGAGCGTTGATGGTGTTGGGGTCCATGCAGGACTGGTCATCGTGATGCATGGTGACCAGGGTCCAGTTGCTGACCACACCGGCAATGCGCACATCTTCAACCCCGTTCTGGCCGGGGCGTGTGATCAGGTCCTCGACGCTGGTGGCGTTGAAGAGTTTGATGTTGGGGAAGGACAGCACCTTGGAAAGAAGCGTGGATGTGAACAAGGCTGCGTGCTTCACAACAACGTAGTTGGGGTTGGATTCGTCTTCCTCATACGGGACACCGAGGTCGCTGAGGAAGGCATCCGCAGGCTTGCGCATGACCATGGCCGAGAACAGTTGTCCACCCAGCCAGGCACCACCGCCTTTGATAGAAATTAGTGATATTATTCATCAAGGATACCGCGAGAGTTGAGTCATATCATACCAGGAGAGACATTGGCTTCTACAATGGCAATTTTCAAATCCGGTCGAGCTTTGCCAAGTACATACGCAGTACTCAGACCGCAAGAACCGGCACCGACAATGACAATATCGCTCTCAGCATACTTGTCCAGGTCGTTGAAGTAACGACGGGTCATGGCACGGGAGACCTGGCTCTCGCGGATAGGTGCAAACTTGAAGCTGTCCCATTTGCCAGCGAATTGCTCCAACAGTTTGACCTGTTGGCCCTGGCTGTTAAGGGAGAAAGCCTCCGGAGTCAACTTGCCCTTCAGACCATCAGTGGTCCTGACAGGGGAGGATGACTCGTAGATAGCAGCCGGAGGAGACATTGTGGGTTTGGTATGGAGGAACGATTTCTATACAGCGTCAGCATTCCCAAAGCCAGTTCAATTGTCACAGGGGAGGGCAGAAAGCATGATCCTTTCGCTGGTATTATCCAGATCAAGTTGTGACCGTCTGATTTCAGCCAGGTCCTCAGAGCCACGGTCAACAAGCAACTTAGTGCGTTGCCGACTGTGGATGGGGATCTAGCACCGGTTCATGCCACCAACTGTACCATAGATACCTTGATGAATCACTGGATTGTATGCATCAATGCCAGCATTTCTTAGAAGGAGCGAAAGAATTTCCACGGCTTTCCACCTCCCATAGAAGGGAAGACGAGGTGGTGGTTATTACATGGTTGTTTCGACAGGACTAGAAGCAATTATACTATGGGGTCAGCACTGTAAAGGGGGATACCTAATTGGAGAGAGGGAAGTACAAGTTTATTGAGCTTTGCTGGTGATTAGGCAGTTGGTGGTCTGGAGTGATGGTTGAGGAAGAGAAAGAGAAACTCGTGATGGTGGGGGATGGCGGGGTTTTTATATCTGCCGCGACGATATCGGAGCACGCACCACCACCATGACCGGATGCGTTCGGCTCATACTATACAGACAATACAGACAATACAATGATAGGATGGAGTATATCAGCTGAGCTCAACTTCGACGCTCACCCCGTAGTCTCCACCGCGTCTTTCGTCTCCTCGTACTCTGTCCTCTGCTTTGATCCAATTCTTCATCTTCCCACACTTCTCGATGTCAGCAATGGCGCCAAAAAGGTCTTCTTGCATGTGTGTCTGTTTGTGCAACGCAAGTTTCAGACACAGAGAGTCAGTCGTGCCCTGCTTCTTCTTGTGCACTTGTTTCCACGTTGTGTCAAGGCGAATGCGTGATACATCACGGAGTACACGGCCGGCTGGATATACATCCCCTATTAATGAAGCCACACGGCCAAGGTACTGAGCCCACCAGGCCTCTTCAGGCGAGACAAGCTGGCGAAGACGATGTTGAAAAGATTCTTCGGCCGGCGCGAGATCTCCACCCCATCGCTCGGAAAGGACCAATGCGAGGATTGCCCGTTCTCTGTGTGAGATGGTGTTGGTAGATGCTAAAATCCCCGTTGTGGTGCTGTAAAGTGCGGCAGCCGGCCGGGTCTCCCTGGGCACCGATGCGTGGGTAAAGAGCAGACAGCTTACGGCTTGTATTAGAGAGGGAGAGAATGTCTGGGGAATGTGTCGTGAATGTATAGGTGATGCAGTCTGAGGTAATGAATGCATGAGAAGGCTGCAAATGGCATCCACGGAAGTCGTCGCATAAGGCATCGTGGCAACAGTAAGGGGATTTTGACTTCGAACTATAGCGCTTACTCTGTCGAAAAGATAGCCCTCACGAACACCTCCCTGACAGAACCTGACAGACCTAATTGCAGGAAGACTCTCCGTCAGAACTTTGACGAGCAGCGCTACAGCGGGGACATGCGAGGCTCGTCTTTTAGATACTCGGAATATTTTCTTTTCTGCTGAGTCTGCAGCGGTTCTCATAACAGTGGCCGTATCCTGAAAATCAGTCGGCACTGCTTCGAATCCGTTGATGATAGGAATTGGATATGGAGTCAACCTCGATTGGCTCATAAGTAGATACCCCCATCCTCGAAATCCTCCACCAGATAAATAGAGATCAAACCCGCCTTGCGCCTGAGCATCCTGCTCGAGGCTTGCAGGAACATCTAGAGAACGATATGTATTTCGGAAATTATCTTTCATTTCTGAAATCAAGTCGTCCTCTGCTGTTTTACCTTTGCCCCGAGCCTCCTGTAGTCTCCTCGTAAGTGCTGCGGCACCGTAAGGAAAACTGATTGATCCTTGGGGACTCGTCATCACATCTCCGTTTTCAGCAATCACCCACGTGAGCTGCGTGCTGCCACCACCAAGATCCATGACCAAGCCCTGTACCCTGGCAAAGCTACTGGCCACGCCCAAGGCCCCGATGCGGCCCTCGTCGGCTTTCGAGAGCAGTTCTACGTCCCATCCAGTGCGCTGTTTGACTGCATCGAGAAATTCTTTCGAGTTGGGTGCGGTTCTCGTGGCCTCCGTAGCTAGGACGTGGATGTTGCCCTCCGCAACCCCAAAGTCCTCACAGGCTGCCTTGAAGCGTAGCAGTCGTGAGATTACTTGGTCAACCACCGCGTCCGGAATCGGGCCCCGCTGGCCGTCGGCTGTTGAGAATTGGGCGTCGTACAGTGAGATGCCCGCGCGGTCTTGGAAAACGACAGGCATAATCCTCGTGGTAGGCGCTGAAAGATTCGAAATGGAGAATCGTATACCATTGCTGGTGCGCATTCGCATTCGCATTAGCTCGCATTTTTCAGTTGTCCCGGGGGTTTGTCTTCACCTGCCCATGTCGACCACAGCGTGGAGAGCTTCTGCTCTCAGGACGTGCATTTTGCTTTATAAACTGTTTCACAGCGCAGCTAGGCTGCAAACTTTTAATATTGTTCTGACGAGAAATACTTCATACCTAGGTACTCCGAGGAAAAGAGGGGAAGAGGTCCTTATCTTATCGCCTCGACGTGTATACATCCTGTCAACTGCATCATCCTGGAGATGTACCTAGGTATCGTCTAGAAATCTACTTCCTACACGTATCTAAGGACCTAGTACTATTTCTTCACGCTGAACGCACCGGCCGAGAAAAGCACTTTCAATTCTCAGACTCCCTAGATATGAGCATCTGCAGCCAACACCCTAGAAGCAAACGATTGAACACTATTCCGAATCGCAGTCACGGACAGGTCTTGAGATCCATTAGCAGATGCCCAGGTTCTTCTGCTTCCTTTTTGCTGTTCCGACTCTCTGCTGGTTTCTCCCACTAGGACAAGTGCAGCATCTTCCCGAAACACGTCTTCAACGTTGTTTCCACATGACCCATTTTTCTGTTTCTGAGAATCATTTCTTTCTGCCCCAACCGAGTAAACTCATCCCAGAATACTTGCATGAAAGCATCGCTCCCGGCCGTAATCACCTTCAGTCTCTGGGGCCTGTATCGGGAGAGTCTCGTCATTTGTGACAAAACGTGCATAAACACGGCCAATTCTTCCGGCCACGGGTAGTTTGGATAAGTGTCCCCAATAAGGATATATAAGTATGTCGTAGGATAAAGTCTCTCGAATCGTCGCATGACTGGACAGAACAGTCCAAGAGATGCAAAATAGTAGTAGTTTGAATCGAGTGACTCGAGGCAGTGTCTCTCAACACGGATGTCATTAAGTGTGGAGGAAATCAGCGGGAGCAACTCTAGCATCGTCTCGGTTGCCAAACGAGCAGGATGGTGGTACTTGTATTGGTTTTTCTTATCGTCGTGCACCATACAGCTTAGTGGAATGCACACAACTGAAATTTTCGAATTTCTCATTATTTCGGTAATTGAATCCTTGAGCCCAAGCAAGGGAAGGCACACTCCATTGCACTTGGTGCGATCGTGATTTTTTCTCGAGCAATATCCACGGATGATGCACAAGCCGGATTCGTCATCCTTCAACCACGTTTGAAAGCTCTCATCTTTTAGTAGACCGGTTTCGAGGGCTTCTTCTGTGTCAGAATGGGTAATATCAGAGCCATATGGATCCCCCTTCACTGGAACTCCAAGAGCAAGGCTCTCAATCTCATGTATCAAATCCTGCAAGTATTCCCAAGTGATGTCGCATAGTGGTTTGTGACGATCATTTGTGCCCTTGCCGTCATCGAGCATATACGGAGTAGCCATGTTATAGACCCGGGAGCTCAAGTCAGAATTTGGCAAGTTGTCCGGCAGGCTGTTTGGATGTTCCCTCTTGAAAGAACGGCAGTATGGGAATTATGTATTGGATTTTGAGGCGCAGTAGACGAGGAGAATTGGAAAATCAAGTGTGTTTATGTAGGTACGTAGGGAGAGGAAGGACTGGAAGCATTCGAAGCTATTTGAACGACGAGGAGTGTGTCATATCGTTTGACTCATAATATGACTGAAGTGCACGTTTTCCCAATCTGGTAACGCTTCGCCTAGTAATGATGACTACCTAGGTCCGAAGCTTGATCGAATAACAGTGCCTAGGCACACTGAGCTTGCAGAAAATTGTTGCAGATCTGAATAGGTCCTAAGCGGCCAGAGTGAGAGAAAATAGCAATCTGATTGAAGAGACAACTAGGAATGATAAATTCTGCTTTACAGGATCCTTTGGCCCCTTATTTATGCTCGGAATCCTGTCTTCCAGCATTTTCCACGATATCTAGATGAAACTATTCTCATACGCTCATGCTTTGAGGCATTAGAAAGGCCATTTGATAGATCTTTGATATCTCATACGATCTGTGTTTCCACCCCTTTAACGCCTCCGAAGGGTGCCGGCTCATTCAGGCTTTCAACAAAAATGAACGCAGTCTTCTTGCCTGAATATGAGGAGGCCTTTATGCACGAAGATTCAAAGGTAGGAAACCATTTTATTTCAAAAACTGCATAATCTATAGCATCATCGTAAGCTCCTATTCATTACCTAGTTCAAAATCACGTACTCCTCTTCGGACTCGAAATCATCTTCATTCACTTCCACGAAACCCTCTCCGCCGAGATCGTCTGCAGGTTTCTTTCTCCTTTTGGGCGGATCGTTGAGTATCTCGGTCGTGACCAAGACTTCCTGGGCATGGCCCTTCCAAGGCAGTTTCGGTACTTCATTTCCGTCACGTTTCCGTCGATTACGCATCGGCCCTCGTTCATGGCAAATTGCCCGTATAAATTTTGCCGTAAGAGTTGCTTTGCCCTCCTTCAACCTGGCCTTTTCTTCTTGCTCAAAATGTGCTCCATATCTTCGCAGTACTTTGTCGAAGCACATTGTACTTCCAGAAAAAACGATCTTCAGCTTCTCGGGCATTCTTGTGCGGAGCTTCGTCATCTGCGCAAAAAAGTGCAGAAGCCCGGCCAATCTCTCCCTCCGTGGATAATCTGGGGGCACATCCTTGATGATGACAGACAAATATCGGTCTGGATACCTCTTTTTGAAGAGCAGCATAACTTCGTCCAGGATAGTAAGGGAATATAGCCAGCAATATTCCGTTTCGTCGTAGTCGCGGATAACTTTCAGTTTTATGAATTCCGGGAATGTTGTTTGCTGGTAAATAAAATCGCACAATTCCTCTATCATCGATATCACCATCATGAGAGGCTCCCAGCAGACTAACTCCCTTCTGTCTCCCTCAAATGTGAGGGGGCTTAGGCAGATGTTGAACGACTTGGCTGATGCGTCTGGAGATCCGAACATTAAGTCTTCAAAGCCCGGTGCAAGAGAAAATGTACCACAGGGAGACGTAACGTGCTCGGGCCTTGTACAATCTCCAAGTAGAAGGCAAATACCGGATTTGTTTGCATCTGTCCATTTGCGAAAGACTTCTTGCTCCAATAGGCAATGTTTTCTTGTCTCGCTTCTTTCGCAATGTGAGTAATATTTATACGCGATATGCCTCCCCACAAAACGTGGTTTGGTATCTCTGACAAATTTCTCGACGTCTTCCAAGCTGAAATTAACTGATTTTCCCTTTTAGTGCTCGTCCGTGAGTATAACGTAGCAGTACTTGGTCTTGACCATGTTTTGTTGATCAGAATTGGGCATAGTTGTGGTACAAGTTGAATAGGTATTTGTTCCTGAATGGATGGCAAGAGAGATATTTTGGTCTTTGAGGAGCAGTAGGTTGAGAAAATTGAAAGAAGTATTTGGGTACCTAGGGAGAGACAGGAATAGCAGCTTTTATAGACCGAGATACTCGAGGAGGGAGTCATCCTTCGACTCATAGTTTCGGCGTGGGTAATACAGTTGTCTGTAAGCATCGTCTTTTCTGGCGGAATGCTTCGTCAAGCCTCTCTGTATATAAAGAACTCTTTCATCGCCGAGACGATTCCTCGTACGCTGGCCCTATCCCTTAAATTAGTGAAATTAGGGCTAATGGCATGGCGCATCTATTTCATCTTTCGGTAATCCACGAAAGCTCATTGAAAACCGGAAAGAAAACAACCCAAACAAAAGATCGGATGAACGAAAATCATCTTTACTCGTGGTGCCTAGGTATTGATTATTTACTAACTACATCACTCGTGATGAAACAAAGAAAAAATAAAACATCAACGCCAATAATTCAAGCAAACCCAGTTTCAAGCCAACCTCGCCTCCAAAACAGCCTGGCTAGACGCCTCACTCTGCCAGATCTTGACCAACTTCAATCCCGAGTCGGCAAATAGCTTCTCAAAATCCGACCTTGTGCGCTCTCGCCCACCAAATGCAAACATGTTGTGATCCATCCAGTATGGCGCCATGTCCTCAACGTCTCCTGGCCGAACGCTGTTGTACTCTGGAACCACCATTTCGCCTATGAGGACGCGCGAGTCCGACGCCATGGCTGGCACGATTGCTTTTAGAATTTTGACGCAGTGCTCATCCGTCCAGTTGTGCAAGCAGCGACGGATGTAGTATGCATGGGCGTCTATTCTTTGTAATTAGCTACGGATGAAGATGAATCTACAGTGATAGGCCATACTTACGTTTCACGGGCTGCTCAGTGAAAAAGTCATGCGGCATTTTCTCAATGCCGTGCAATTCAGAAAACGAATCAAGCACCATAGGGCGGTCTTGGAGAATCATTCTGCCCTGAAGCTGGGGCCATTTCTCTTTGATTTGCAGCAGAGACTGGCCCCGGCCGCCACCGATATCAACCAGCACTGCCCTGTTCTCCAAGTCCGGAGCATCAGCAAGCTCTTCGCCGAAGGGATACATGCCCAGAACGGGCAAAGTGGAGTCCTGTGTCGACATGGCGATGTCGAACTGCTTGATTCGGCGTGGGTCTTGAGAGATGATCTCAAAGAAGCTGGAACCTAGTTTACCGTTTCCCCAAGAAAAGATGTTTTCGGTCATGCTTGTGGTGTCACGGCCGCCGACGGCGCGGAAATATTCTGGTAGACGAGATGTGTTTACGAGGATTTCGTCACAGCTGGGTTCATTCAGACCTGACTTCATAAAACAACTTCTCAAAGAAAGGAAAGGCAGCTACTAATTCTTACCACAACTTGAGAAAGTCAACTTCATGCCCATCAATATATGCCAACGAGAATGGCGTATGAGCATATTCATCAGGGCCGACCATTTCAAAGATGCCCGTCACGGTAAGAATGCGCATCAGGCGGGCTATAACTTTCTATCAAAATTCACTGCGTAAACAACCTTGATGAGATAGATAGACAGAGATACACACCAATTAGCGACGCATCTGCTTCAACTTTTTCAGCAAGGTCAGCGGCCGAGATACTTCCTGTTCGAGGAACATTTTGCGGCACGTTCAACTCCAGCAACCCTCGGAGGTTGCAAAGACAAAAGACCTAACCCGAGTCAGACCTTAAATCATCCATATCAGATCCAGTCATGACATAAGAGTACTACATACATTGGTCAAATGGTCAAAAATTGCCTCCTTCGGATCCTTCAATTGCAATGTAAGCTTTTCCAAAGACTGGATCAGTTGCAGACGCTCGGCACGGCTGATATTGCCCTTTAATGCATCGAATTCTTTTACTTTAGAGGCAATGGCATCAGCCTGTGCAGATAGAGTGCTAGCCATAGTCGATCGATTAAGCTCACTTGTAGCAGTGAGAACACCTGTGTCCGTGGTGCTGATGGAGTAGTTGAATATAAATATGCTAGTATAGAGCACTGAGCGGGGAAGAAACGTTGAGCCACAAACTGATCAATATAAGTCGACGAGCTAAAATAGAGGCAGACTACCTACCTAGGTATGCCCTTTGCTTTTTATAGGTATATTCCGCAGCGAGCAGCTTTGAACGACAGTTGAAAGAACGTTGTGCCCTAAAAAGGAAATAATCACCTAAATAATCCTTTTCAAGATCCACGTGCCACTGTCCCTTCGATCTGCAAAGATGAATCAAAAGATGGCAAACTTACCTAGATATGCGGAGATTAGACAAACAAGCTGGCTAACTACTAGGAACTAGCGTTGTTGCATACTAAATGCATCCATGGATGGCAATAAATTAAAATAAAGGATAATGTATATGAGCTAATTTTATGGGTATCTTCTATCGGAAGTCTTAGCATAGATGTAAGTACTCCGTAAACGGTTTATGGATTTATCATGATGTATGTAGCGTCTGATCGGGATAATCCATGCTACTAACCCAGCGTTAATTAAGATGACAATGATTAATCAATTCCATAGTTTATCTTTACATATCGGTAACTATGCATTTAGCTTGTGCATAGCCATCTCTAAATTAGTAAAGACAAACAATCTTGCAGGTGCCCTCTTCGAGTCTTCTTCACTCACGAGAGGCTAATTCTTATGTCAGACTTTAGTCCATTTCTAGTGCGCATTTCAAGACTTGAAGACATCCCTCAAACATTTATTTGTATTACACGTTGAGAACAAAATCGTTATACTCATTCATTTTACTGCCCCAGTACTCAGCACTTGTGCTACGAGCCTATGACACTTCTCATTAAAGCCAAATAAATTCTATCTTTCATACCCTATCTAGGTACAAGTACTACTATGTGCTTATGAACAATTCATTAACTAAAGTTAAGACTGAAATTTCAGGATTCGGCTAGTAGCAGCTAATTAGCTAGCCAAACATTGCCAAGGTACTACTTCCAAGGTTACTTAAATTTGCATGAACGGGGTACAAGATATAAAAACATCAGATAGCAAAATAGGACTTGAGAAGCACTACTCCGTACCCAGGTGCGAGAAAAAAGAAAACATTAAATCATGCTACACATAAAACATGTTACGTATCCTATTGACAAAGATCAAGGAATCGTAACTTCCCACTTCAAATTTAAACTCTGTGGTAACTACCTAGCATCTTACCAACATGTCGGTGGCTTCCGAGGCTGAGTCCATCGTTCAAGTCTGAAGCAGAAGCCCCTCCTGTTTGGAGTAACATTATTCAACGTACTGCTACCAACATGAAACATGCAAACAACGGAGTCCGGACGAAGTAGAGAAATTAATAGAATAAGATATTATAATCTCCGACCTATTATCTCCCATGTTTTAACACTCCAACTTTTGAGCAATGCGGCGCGGCCAATACCTGCATATCCAGGCTATGATGATTATATCGAGGCCTATCACATACAGCCATGCACGCATGTAATGGGAAGAAAATTGCCAGTCCCGGAACCACGGGTTCGTTTATGGTATGCATGTACGGAGTACGGAGTATATCAAGGCTATTCTTAAACTTTCGTATATGTACTCCATACAAGTAGCCTGAAAAGGCCCACTTGAAAGATCGCAAATAGACCGTTATACCAAAAACGAGGCCCCGTTAGTGGGTTACTAACAGTAGTGGTTTTGGGTCATATTTTCCGGCGATCACTACTCCTCTCCTTGAGACTGTCATCTTTTGCTCAACTGTGGATAATGAGTAACTCTACTCCGTAGTGTTCGATTATAGCAATATAACTAGGTAGCAGCTGATGCTAAAATTATACAGTAAAACTAGCTGAGGACGGAGTGCACAGGGTAAGGCCAGAGTCACAAATACTGAAAATGGAAATGGGGAAGCGGGTCGTCCCGTTACGGGTGACGGTCCGCGTGCGGAAAGCGACTCCACTACGGATCCCGATCGATGACAGACATTTAAGCTTCGGAGGCAGTGCACACAGTTTCAACTTTCACGTACGTACTCCGTGCCTACATGTAGTTCCAATTTAGAAGTGTTGTTTTCAATCTATTCTTACAAGCAACTTGTATCTCGAAAGCGGTTGACTACATAAGCAAAATAAGGAAAGATAACCGAAAATGAAACCGAGAGGGTATCGATGCCAAGAAACAAATCAAGAAAATATCCACACAGGTCGTATAGCTCGTTAGCACTTGCTGATCATGCAGCAATTAAGTCAGTCAAATTGACGCTAATCAAGAGAAGCCAAATTAAGTTGTGGTGACGGCATCTTCCGGTTTTTGCCCATAAACAACATGCCTAGATAAACAAAAAGTTCCAGGTTAATTCAGCGACACACATATGCATAAAGCTTAATTAGATTCGAAACTCACACAGCAATGTACATGCGATTACGCATATCGTTGAACTCTGCCCGCACCTTGGCCAGCAAGATTCGTACTTCGTCTGGACTCCAGCCCAGGAAGCGTGTATATAAAGCTAGACTGTATCCCTCGACGCCTTCATTCATCGCCATACCGCGAATTTTGCCTATTTCTTTCATTCTCGGGTCGGGATGCCATGGACTCAGTGGTAGCTATTACGGTCAATAGTCAGCACGTGCAATTTCGATCTGCTTACAGAAGAAAAAATAATAGTTCATACCTTGAAAACTTCATCATGCACATTGACAAAGCCTGCATTTATCATATGTCGTTTCTGCTCTTTGGCAACATTTAATCGTCTCCCGCTCAGAATGCTTGCTTCATCCAGCTTCTCAAGGAACAGCCTCGACCATTCCGGGCATGTGCCATCATCACGCTGAAACCAAGCGTCGTTTTCCTGCATTTCCAGCCAGCCACCCGGCCGTATATGAGTAAAGGCTTGTCTATGAAACCGTGGCCAATCCCTGATGCCGCCACATAACGTTCGGGTGTGAACAAGGTCAAACTTTTGATTATAAAGCCAGTCGTCTTCCGCGTCGTCAATTTCGAATGTTAGATTTGGAGGAACCCTAAAAGCGAGCACTCAGTGTCAAAATAATTTCGCCATTTTTAAATGTCAAATGAGACTGTCACATACCACAGAGGCTGGATTGGACTTAGATCCGTGCCGATGACGCGCGCGGACGGGTTTGCCCTAGTTAATTAGGAAGTAAATATGAGGATAATTTCTGGAAAATGATGCAAAACCCTTTAAATAATAAATAGTAGTAACCATACTCAGCAAAATCAATAGCCCAATCTCCTCTTCCCGTTCCAATATCCAAGACGTTTTGCGGATTACTCGAGATAGGTGCCAGCTGCAGTCGCCCTTCAAAAACTAACTCATAGCATAGATGCATCTGGCTAACTTTAGACTCTGGTTGAATGTCGACAAGCGGCACAGCTTACCAGCATCAACTTATTTTGTTCCTGATCGTCATTGGGCTGTAGCATTCATTTATTAGCACCGATCAAGGGTTTTCTGGCGTCGAACATGTTATTTTGGATACTCGTACCATTATATATTTCCCTTCATGATAAGCATGATATCGACGCCCGTTCTGTAATGCATCAGAGAATTGCACAGACGTCCACTGCAAATAGACCAAATAGTGGCCTCAGCTGGCATGATGTACCTCGTAATGATAATTTAACACGCTGGACGACAACGAAAAAGTGGACTCTCCGCCATATCTATAGGGTTGATCACGTAGATAGAACGTCATTAGCTAATTAATCGAATGTTCAGGAGGTAAGGACAATCAGTAGCGCTAATAGTCAACTTACATACTGCTCAACACCGACATTCCATCACTTCCATCTACTCCCTCGTCCATAGACCATTCTGTCGGCGCAGTAGTGACGGATTTGAACGTGAATATTGAGTTGGTATCCGAGTCAGGATGATCTGGATACATTGCCGGCTGGGAACTGAACTTCGAGTAGTATGTATATAGAACTGGTAAATATATAGTCGTCTTGTTTAGACCGTCCACAGCGTCATCTGTCATAGAGTAGTTGCAGATACCTAGACCACTAGTCTGATCAGGCAGATAAGCCAAAGAGATGAAAAAGATGCCGAAGATGACGAAGAAGATGAAGGCCACAACACCTGCAAAGCGTGCTTAGGTAGGGAACGACTAGAGGATGACCTAGTCCGGGCCTTCTGATTGGCTGTTTCGGCTGAAGAAATATAACACTTTATTCGACGGCGCTAGTCTCTTTACGGCTAGACGTCAATCATCCCTTTAGTAAAATTTAGTCCGAGTGGCCAATGAGCAGCCAAATAGATTACTGTATGCTGCGTATGAGTCGGTATGACTGTATGTTTTCGTTGCATTTTATCTCTGACTGTCTGGATTCAAATATACCGACTCTGATTTTCATATTATTATGTGGCTGTGAGTGCAACAGCATGTGACACGACGCCAAATGCGACATTTCATTCATTCTTTATCAACTGATCAATCGATCAATCAAACTGCTAATATTGATTGTGTGGGATAAAGAACGTAGGAAGGAGTTTCGCTTCAGGAGCGTTCCAGGATCAAGCGAGCGACAGGGCATTCAATAGTTAATACCTCACTACTATATACAAAGATCTCTATGCTGGCACCTTTCCATTGACCCGATACGAGACTCTGTCTTAATGGATCACAATGTCTTTGGATGAAACAATCCTAACTGCCTAGGAATAATAACTGGGCAGTGGGATTAGTTGCCCGTTTGGGATCTGTCATGTAAGAAGTGCATCAAACAACAGGGATTCACGGAGACACTAGTTTTTTTACATGCACAAAGAAAAAGAAACCAAAGCCTACCTAACTTCCTACCAGCGTACTTCCTAGGTAAGGATCAGGCTTTCTACCCGTAACAATCAACTCTTGTCATACTGTGGCACTTTCTGTCCTATCGCCTGCTTGTTGCCTCTTTTCCTTTTTACATTGGGCATTTTCTGCTTAATAATGCGGCCGGCATGAATGAATCTTGAATAGTTAGTTATAGTACAGCTAAAGAACATATCATTAATCTTAGAATCGATCCATGCTGGCTACTGACAATATCATAGTCAGGTCAGCTTGGTAAAAGTAAAACTAACTCGCAAAATTCTCCGAACCCAGAAAGATACCCTGAAATCCGCGCGCCTCATAATTGTAAACCAATTTTTGCCAGACAGAAAGAAAAGAAGTCTATGCCATTTCATCATCATCCGGATGGTGACCCATCTCGTGATCAGATGCATGGAAAGCATCTCCAAAAGCGGAGTTCTCTAAATCAGGTAGATCCAAGCTGTCATGCTGGTCATCATAAGCCGCAAGCGCATCGCCAGCTGAATCCATGTTGGTGAAGCTGGCGGCTTCTTCGAAATTGCTTGTTTCCATGGCGGCACTGTGTCCGGGTGTGAGTCCGCTTCCTGATGTATCTCCAGAGACAGGCGCGTTGCTTGGAAGAGACTTAGAAGACGACTGGGCAGTATCGGCCTTATCGTTATCAATTACTACCCACTCTCCGGTCTCTCCTGCAGCTGTGCCAGATTGGACGGATGTAGTTGTTGCGCCTCCCATCTCGACATCAGCATCTGCGCCCACGCCTTCAACACTGGGCTCACCGGAGCCCGCAACCGTTGATCCTGCCACTTGCTGATTTCCTTGTCCAGGCGTAGATGTGGCTGACGCTACAAACTGGTCCAGAAGGCTGGTTTCCATCAACATATCCGCGTCTGCAACAGCGCTGTCCTCAATCAGTGCCGGAGGTGGTTCAATACGCTCCAACAATCCACCTTTTTCTATACAAGTTATGCTTGGATCAGACAAAATAGTTCGTCCATAGGCCTTCTCCAGATCTTTGACGACATCATCTACCCGAAACCGCGGAATACGAAGTGAGAAATCTTCCTCGTTGTTAGCCACCTCCTCCTCGTTGGCGGTTTCGATGCGGCCTTCCAATCTCCAGATCTCAGGTCCAGTCTCGGAAGGATTTGTTCCAGCCTCACGGAGCCGCCTCTCGGCATCTTTCAAGATGGACAGCCGGCCAAGCTTTTGCATTCTTCGGTCATGGCGCTTCTTTAATTTCTCAATCTCAGCTGTCATGGTGGAGACTTTCTTGGCGACTCTGTCCGCAAACTCTTGGGCTTTCTCCGGCTCCATTTTACTCGTTTGAAGAGACGAGGTGCTTTCCTTAGCATCCTTCGGGTGAGCTGCTGTCATTGGAGCTTCAAAGAACCCAGCGGTCAGAGACTCAAGCTCTCCTTTGCGTCCAAGACCAAGATCAACAGGCGTTATCTGTTTGATCGTGTATGGCGAGGCAAAGATCTCTTCCATCCATTCATGATGTTGTTGGTAGCGGATTTTACTAATATCTCGAGGAGTGAGCATGTCTAGCAGATCACCTGTAGAAACGTCCTCATCTTCTAACGAGAAATCTGCTGTCGCAGCAGCAATGCTACCTGCAGATGGACGATGACCACGGGGTGCCTTAGCTGGGACCTGCACAGCGCCAACACCAGGTTGGTGGGCAGGATAGTATGCGCCGGGGGCTAGTTGGCGTGCAGGGCCAGCATTTCCATAGTACGGTTGCGGTTGTGCGAAACCCTGAGGGCCCATCTGAGGCGGGAACGAAATCGTAGGCCAGCTGTTGCGATCATGAAGCATAAACTCTTTGCGAACTAGCTGGCCTTGCGCTTGCAAAAATCGTCGCTGAGCGAGTGTTGTTTGCACTTGAGGTGTGACAGGAATTCGTTGAGCCGGAAGATGATCTCCTTGTGACGCTCGCGAGTAGTGAACAATCCATAAAGAAGGGTCTGGGTTGGGCACGTTCGGGTTGGGCACTTTAGGAGGAACTAGACGATAACGGCGACGGGAATGACTTGCAACGGATTCGTTTGGAGGCTGGTAGCCACTTCGTTGAACCCACATTTCCACGGTCTATTAGACACAGAAAAAGGTCAGTACAGGCTTTCAGAAGCATTAATGATACACGGGCAGTTTCCTTTCCGTTATACACATACATAGCCTCGGGTCTCAAATGTGTAGGCTTGTTCTGCGTCTGCCCAGACATAGCCGTCGCTAGCAAAAGTTGTTCCGAAGTGCGCAAGAGGTTGCCATGTGAGCAGTGTAGTTCCATCTTGAGGCCCATCCAGAAATGTCCAGTGCATGGGATACATTTCCCTGACGACCTTGGGGGCGGCCAGCAGATAGTCGAGCACAGTTTCGGTCGGCAAGGCAGTCATCGTAGGATACCGATTCCTCGACACCAGGTGCATATGTGGCAGCTATAATTGTACCAATCAAATGTCAGGGATCCTATCAATCAAATCTATGATAAAAAGAATGAGAACGACTCCGGAATGGCTCACCAGCTGCCCGGGGAGTCCTGCCGCCGGGTCCTGCATTTTGGATAGTTGCGCGCGGTCGTTATCTTCTGTAACGATAGATAAAATCGCAAGTCAAATCGTACACTTCAAATCAGGTATTCATGCAGCAGATTAATTGCGATTAGGACTGTCATGCAAGCAAGCCACAGACAGCTAAGAACTGTCTCTGTTAAAGGACGCGACGCGGATTTTAGTCGAAAAGTCGATATGCGGCAGTCCGGCAGATCACACAGACCTAAAGTGCACTTTCGCTTAAGTAAGCAGTTTATGCATGCATGCCTAAGGCATTAAAGATTGTGTGTTGGAACGTAATACGCTATTCCTAATTGGGAATGAGTCAAAGAATCTGTCACAATACTAACATGAAGAAATTTCGAGAATTGGATTCATATACTGACGAGGTATAGGCATATCCATCAGCTCTAATGTGCCTATATCTAGAAAGTTCTACTAGACGTCATCTCATGATTTAGTTTGTACAGAACCTCAGATATAAAAGAGGTCAAGATTCCCTACAATTCTTGTATTAGAAGAGTGTCCAACAATACATCGACATTCCCTAGCTCTTAGTTCTTATTATTTGCATACATTCCATATTCATCCTAGCGTAACCGAGCTTCGACAGATTGATACATCAAGTTATCAACATCTTCTTATGTACTTAAATTCTTCTTCTATAGGCGAATAAATAAAATTCTCTGTTGAATCTACCGCCCATATAGCCGATTGACTAGGTCATCAGAACCCGGTATAAAACAAGTTTCGTTTTCTCCCAAGGCCCTGGATAGGTTGATCTGCCATACTCCTCGCGTAGAGCTTTCTCGACGAAAGTGGTAGACATGAGGGTACTTCAACTTGCTTAGATTAAGCATACTGCAGCTGATAAATCTTTCGGGCGTGCTAACTCTGGCAGGAGCCCAGATAATGTCTTTATTCTGCTACGTTTCCTTGTTCATGCTGATGACTCCGATGGTCTCACAAGACGGAGACGCGTTCTCACGCATCGAGAGGCTGAAGAAAGACTGCTAGAAATTAGTGACGGGCAGTATGACATGCTCCCATGAAGGAAGGGTCAACCGAAGAAGGATCGTCGAAGTTGCCTGCTACTATCTCAACACTAAGCTCGGCTAGCGAAGCCGACTTTGGCGGGGACGGATCTCGAGTGACACCACGGATTGCGTATGGCGAAGACGACAGCGAGAGAAAATAGGAGACAATAGAAGCTCCTTCGTTTCCTGTCGCTCCAAGGACGACGAGAAGAGGTTTTCCAGCAGACATGGCCATATTCGTTCTGCAAGTAGAGTATTGAAGATGAAGAGTAGATTGCCAAAGGTTAAACATGGAGTGATGCCAAAGCGAGGGACGAGTTTCACAGCCAGCTTTTCGATGCAATGAATCCGAATTTAGTCTAGTTCCCACCGGGTCTATATTTGTTTGACAAACGAACATCTACTGCACAGTGCGTAGATGTTGTGTTGCATCTCACTCGACTATTCGGGCGATGGCTGTCCAATTCGGCCTCGTTCACACCAGGTTTGGGCATCGTGGCCAGAACTATGTTCCCCATTATGAGAGACTACGAGCAACGACATAAACTCATCGCCACAGAAATTCGAACCTGACCCATCGCAACTTATGGCAAATTCGTGGAAGGAGCTGAGCTGCTCGCCTACTTCCTCGCCGGTCCTAGTTCGAGCTGCTGCAATCCAAGCCTGTGGTGACTCTGCCATCCACAGGCCGGCGCGCCTGTCGAATGGAAGGGACTCAACGAACAGCCAATAGGAGCAATATCCATATCTAAAGCTGGATACAGCCATCAAGAGTGCATACGACATGATGATGGTCCGTCGAACGCTCTCTCCAAAAAGCCACTCTTGCCATGCAGACGGGCCTCGAGGCATTCCAGTTTGGGCAGATGTCAATAACGTCTGACCCCATTCGGATAAAAGGTTAGAAAACTGCTGCACAGTATCATCCCCGAGTTGACCCAGAGGAAAGAAATAACTGGCAAGGTAAATAACAAGAGCCTGAAGAGCCGTGAGGACCTCTTCAACGGGTGCTGCCTTGATATCAATTTGAATTAGGCGCTGGAAGTTTTCATGGTTTACGGCGCTTTTCCCACTCCGTTCAAAAATGGCAACGTGATTATAGTTGCTATGCAGTTGTAGCTTCGGATGTATGAATAATGCAGGCTTTTCTGCCTGAACAAGATCCGGCACTCGCTGGTAACTCAAACGAACAATCTCCAAGGCATCCGAATGCCCCGGTCTACAAAACTCCGGATCGATGCCGGTAGAAGCACGTGATTCAAAAGTCTTCATGACGCAATACCCAGGGGTATCGCAACTTGATGGGTTAAATGATAGTTTCGGTAGGATCTCCGGCTGCGCAGTCGGAGCATTCAGAGGCTCGAGGTCGTAGGAGCAGTCAAGACCCTTCTGAGCGCAGCGAGCGCATCTCGGCAGCTGCACGACACATTTCCGCTTGGAGACGGTGCAATTGCGGCATGCCTTGCGAAGGACAGTCATATTTCTATCTTTATGCAGTTGTAGCTTAGGTTGTACCGCAATAATGCTCAGCAAGGACAAAGAAAACGAAGAGCATCTCATGGCGAGCATCGCTGACTCCCTGAGCTTGTGTCTGGACTAATCCTAATTAAGCTTAGATTCCTCGGGGTCTATTACTAATCATCGCCGGATAAATGTCTTGCCGGTCGGCGAGAAGAAATCAGTTTGTCTGAGCTCTCTATGCGCACAACCGCGCTAGAAAATTTAAAGGGCACAGTGTAAAGATTCTGATTACAGGACTGAGGAGACTCGCTTGAGGAGAGGATAAGTGTCTGACCGCGAAAGCTTGTTATACTACTACTAGTGCAAGTGCCCCATACGCAAGTCTTCCTAAAAAAGGAAAATGGAAAACATGATAGTTTATTCTGCATAAATTGAAGCATGGAATGCTTTAGGAGTGCCTAGAGAGCCCTATACCACTGCAGTCTGGCCAGGATGAGATGCTGCTTTGTGTTCATGTTGGGAAAGAGCAGCGCCCGGAGCAGTTTGTGGGCCTTATTTCTAAGGCTACATAGTATGTACGGAGATTACGACTCAATAATTAATGGGGGCACGGCCTGGGATCCCCAGAATGCGGGGAAGGCTTGTTTTGCTTTGTTGCAACACGCACAATACGCCTCATTTTGAGAAAATGAAATTTAACACCATGGCGCGCAGAGTACTGAGGGTGGGATCTAAGATATTTATTCATCCACAGAGCGTGTGCGAAAGTAAATGGACTCCTTACTTGGGGACATTTCCTCATCCACCAGCCTTGTCACATGACCCCGAGCTGAGTCCAAGCTGCAGATCGCCGTCGGAGATATCCATTCATTGTCGGAAATGGATACGGAGTTGGTACACTGTGCCATTTTGGCGAGCTGATGTATTAGTCTCGCCCAACCCCGCAGAAAGAGTGCTCTAAATTTTCGTGCTTGTTTTGGCCTCAACTCTGTATTGTCATTTTCTTTGTGCCCGTTCCCACATGGAAAGCCACGATCGTGAGGGATAAAGATTTTGTTTCCTATATCTTCCGACCGAAAGCACGGCTGTGCGTATATGTATCAAGGGCCGTGGGTCAGCTACCAGTCCTTCCGATACAGACGAGAAATATCGTCTCTTCTTTCCATTGAACTAAGCATAGAAAGAGAGCACCAAGCACAATGGCTACCGTGCAAGAAGTGGATCGCGTCGAGCAGACGCCAACGCTGCATCTTGAAGTCGAGAAACCCAGCGACGTACAACTTGAACACGACGCGGAGCTTGCTCCTGTGTCGACCACGCCGGCGGTCGACCCGGTTATTGAAAAACGCGTACTCCGGAAGTTTGATAAAAGAGTTCCGATTATAACTGGCTTTATGTGTATGTTGTCTCAAACTTGTTGCTTAATTTTCATGTATAGTAAAGCGGTGCTGATTGAATGGTACTAGTCATGCTGTCATATCTTGATCGCAGCAATATCGGGTATGACTGAAAGCTCATGTACTCTGAAATTCAGAACAATTGGCTGATTGTAGACGTTTTAGAAATGCTAGGATTGCTGGAATGGAGAAGGACTTGGGCCTGAATGGCGGAAAATATACTTGGCTGTTAACGATCTTTTATATCGCTTATACCCTATTCGAGTTTCAAGCTCTTATGTGGAAGGTCCTGCCGCCTCATCTGTGGGCCTCCATCGTTATGTTTGCATGGTATGTTCTGGTCTTATATCTAAGTTGGGATGTTAGAAAAAAGGAAGCTAATGAGCGAGAACAGGGGTACGGTAGCAACTTGCCAGGCAGCCGCTCAAAATTGGAGCGGAATGATGGCACTGCGGTTCCTCCTGGGTGCGTCAGAAGCAGGATTTGGGCCCGGCGTGCCGTACCTCATGTCATTCTTCTATACTCGTCGCGAGTTAGGTCTGCGATGCGGTTTGTTCCTTTCGGCAGCTCCTCTCGCGACAACTTTCGCAGGCGCATTGGCGTATGGAATTACGTCCGGCCACCCACACATTGCGAACTGGCGACTTCTCTTCTTAGTAGAAGGCATTCCTAGTGTTATTTTCGTTCCGTTTGTTTGGTATTTTCTTCCGGATTCGGCAGCGGAGGCGAAATTCCTCACGCCGGAAGAGAGAGTGGTCGCAAAGGCTAGAAGTTTGAGGCGCAGTGGCGAGGAAGTGCACTCCCATAAGATTGTATGGGGTGATATCTTCCAGACGCTTCTTGACGCCAAGGCATGGTTTACAGCGGTAGGTAACCAACCATAAGAGCGTCCCTAAGAGATTGGTTCAACTAACTCCGTATGTTCTGATTCCAATAGTTCATGTACTTCAGCTGCAATGTTAGCTACTCGTCGCTTCCAGTCTTTCTACCTACAATCCTTAAGGACATGGGTTTCACAGCTGTAAATGCGCAAGGTCTCGAAGCTCCGCCATTCTTTCTAGCGTTTTTGGTCACTATCTTTTCCACCTGGATTGCCGATAGACTGGAACAGCGTGGCCTCATGATTGCGTTCCTTTCGGCCGTTGGAGCCGTCGGGTACGTGATCATTGCCGCGTGCAATTCTGTTGGTGTCCGATATTTTGGTGTCTTTCTTGCTGCCAGTGGAGTATTTCCCGCGATTGGCAACATCTTGCCTTGGGTTTTGAGTAAGTCAGCCCTGTAATAGACTTACTGCTTCCATCGGAAGATGAAGGGGATAAGAAGAATATCTTACTAAAAGTTGAATAGACAACCAAGGCTCAGACACGCGCCGTGGCATGGCTATGGTCATCCTCAATGTGATCGGGCAATGTGGACCTTTCTTGGGCACCAATGTATTCCCCACGACCGATGCACCTCGTTATGCACGCGGACTATGGATCTCTGCCGCATTTATGTTCTTCAACCTTGCATTGGCGCTGGGTCTTCGAACGCTGCTTGCATGGGAGAACAGGAAGCTTGACAGGCAGTATGGAACCAAACAAGAGCGGCAGGCTAGCCGGAAGGTCGACTTTGCTATTGCCGAGGAGAATTACGGAGAAGACTATAGGTATATTCTTTAGGCTTGCTTGCGGTCTGGTGTGATTCCCAGCCTGTCAGTCGATGGTAGGTAGTACGTACTGGTGGCAGTAGTCGTGGCACAGTGTGGCACAATGTATAACTTGCTGGAGCAAGGCTTTTCTTTGAATATGTCATTGAATCACTGCTTGTATTGGTCTGCAATTCTCTTCGGCAGAACTGCAATTCTATTGCACCTGTTGACTCACCCGACCTTGATGGGTAGGCACAACTGCCCCCAAGCAGTCGGGATTCGGATGGCTCAATCGCCCATGCACCCACCATTGCTGGAATATAATGGAATAAAACAGAATTTATCTTAAGCCTCAACTAAGCTGAAGAACGAAAACTAAACGGTCAGTCCATGAGTCCCGAATGAATGAGTGGTGGACGGAGCATCAAAGGGTTCTAGACTAGAGGAGCATGGACGATAATGCACTGGAGTACAATGTACATATTAGGTAGTTAGTACATACATGATACAGCACTGACCCCCACCAGCCACATTTCCTCCTGCCAAACGAAATGCAGAACGTCACGCCACGATACATTGATTGGCTGTGAGATGAAGATAAGTAACATGCTGAGCCAGTAGCTGACGTCTGTAATCGGTGTAATGCATGTAGCCGGCGCAAGCAATACTTGGTTAATTTTAGTGTCCGTATCCTATCGTGGCGCAGTCCAACCAGAACATGAGTCAGCCTTGACTCAGAGCAAGACTAGAGTCATATCTTGCCCGTATGCGTTATGGCACGGTCTATTTTTTCCTTTTCGCTAACTTGATGCTTCTGCTCTCCTCGAAAGGACTGCCCGGTGTGGCTGTTCAGCCGCATTCGACATCCACAAAGGCAGCATCCATCCAGGAACAACATGCAAGCCAATACAAGCCTGGCGCAAATATACACGATCTTTTGACAGCCCATTCCGTCATGGGTCATGCATCACGCGCTAGGTAATTGCTTGTGTTGGTATATATATATAAAGGCGCTGGTTGATCCTTTGTTGGGTTTGGTCTTCACTGAAAGGACAGAGGCAACGAAACATCACGGTTTCAGCATCTTTATCATTTACCAAGCCTGAGGATTTACTTCTCCGTATATAAATCCAATCAACCTGAACCTCCTTTCTCCCGCCGAACCACGATCCAACGTCCTACGAGCACATCTACTGCAACCCAAAAGATCCAGAATCCAGAATCACCTGGGCATACTCACGATGTGCTGGATTGAGGTAAACGACGAACCAGCCACACCCATTAGGGTCGTGCAGCACCGTCGCCGCGTCTATCAGACAGTCGTTTCAAATCCCTCATCACCGGTCCGCGGCGCCGACTATCGACTGTACACTGCTTCTCCTTCCCCGCATATCTCTCCCAGACCATCGTATACCACCATTACTCGAACCCATCGTCAGCGACGTTCGCACACGCTTGTGCCAGTATATATAGAAGAGCGTTGGGTCCCTGCGAGACAGTCTGTGCCGACCTATATTGAGTACGGCGGGCGCCGCAGTTCGGGAGTGAGAATCATCGAGAGGAGGGATTGCTCATGAGCGGATTTGATTTTCTGCTTCTGTCTCTCTCTGCGTCTGTGTCTGTTGTACAACATTTGAAACGGATTATCTTCAAAGGAACATATGTGATATGTGGGTGTTTTTACGGGGATACGATCTGGTTCTTTCGTTTTCGGCGTTTGTTTATGTATTGTGCGTCGGCATTGCATTATAGGTGGATAAATATACCCCGGGGAAAAGGTCGATGGGATTTATTATTGGCGTTGTTATCTGCATCATAGATTCAAGCGAATGTCCTTTTCATTTAATGAACAAAAGATATAAAATCAGATTTGAATAAATTGCCCAAAGGAATTTTCTGCTCAGAACAAACAAGAGCAGGTGACGTCAGCTCCGCTCTCCGCTTAGCTTCGCCGCCTGAGGTGTCAACTCAGTCACTGTCGCCCCTCCACGCCTCAAAACGTCACCAACTTCACCCTGCGCTGCTTTTAAGAAATACACTCGCCTCCCATATATCTTTGCGCACAGATGAGCCTGGAGACTGGAACTTTCTTTCAAGCCGTTGTCTTTGACCCCCTGAATACGCGGTGAAATAGCACTGGAACCAAGCAACCAAACAAAATGCGAGTCTCTGCTCTTCCCGCTTTCTGCAACGCACTGTTAGATCCAGCTAACAGTACAGACTGTCTAGGAATCGCTCCATTTCCATCCGATCCTCCAGGAAAGATGGCAAACAGGACAGAGGCAGCGGTCGCCACCGCTTCTCAATGACCACCCTGCGCGGGTACCAGCAGCCGGAACTCAGCAAGAAACTATACAGAATCATCAAGAACGAAAACTCCGTAATCGGAGCGTACGAATCCGCCGGTCGCGAGCGCGTCTCGATTGCCTCTCAGCTCTCAGACTGGGGCGAGGCCTCGGGCGACGAAGGCCTATCAGATATCTCGGACAAACTAGGCGTGCTCTTGTCGGAGATCGGCGAGCAGGAGGATATCTTCGCACAGAGTCTAGAGGAGTACCGTGGCGTGCTCAAGCAGATTCGCAATACGGAAAGCTCGGTTCAGCCTTCGAGAGACCAGCGGAATAAGATTTCCGATGAAATCCAGAAATTGAAATATAAGGATCCTACCAACACCAAGCTGGTGACCCTGGAGCAAGAGCTTGTCAGGGCCGAGGCTCAGAATCTTGTAGCTGAGGCTCAGTTATCTAATGTGGCGAGTAACCCATCACATCTGAGATTCCTTGTTCCCTCTTCCTGCCGTACTTATTACTGACAACGACATCAGACCCGGCAAAAAATCAAGGAAGCGTTCGATATCCATTTCGCTGCTGTCATCGAACGTGCTGAGAAACAGATTATCCTTGCTCAGCACGGGCGCCGATTGCTCAATTTGCTTGACGATACCCCGATAGTCCCCGGCGACGCTGTCAAGCCTTATGAACAAGGCACCCTAGCTCGAGATATACTTAATGACGCCGAGGGCGATCTGCGGGCATGGGAGCCTGCCGTTGTCCCCGTCTCGACACATGCTAACGATGTCAGCTCAAACTTGATCCCAAAGACAGGAGAAACGACGACGGCTCCGGGTCCGGACGGTGCCGCAGAAGCAGGAAATGAAGCGAGCCCTCCCAGGGAGACAGAAAGCGTCCAACCAAATCCAGCAGCCAGAGCGAGCGTTGCTACTGATGTAGATGAGTCGGCTACGGTTGCCGGGGCGTAGCTTTTATAATAATTCCTTTGCCTTGTCCTTTATTCGTTTATTGATGTAATGATTGTCATGCCTGATGGATGTAAGTACTAGTATTTTGTTATTCAGCACATTATGGATGCCGGATGGAGATGGAGGAAATGATTGCGATACTCTTGCTTAAGTATAGTCAGCAAGGTATCTTAATGAGCAGGCTCATGTCCTGAGTCTGAGCAGTATGAAATATGAAATTGATACAAATTGTATATTCTATATTTTCTATTACTCAATCGTGATCAAAAAAAAAGGCTGATGGGGAGGCCCTTACATAAGCAAGCCACGTGACCCGATTCCAGGCAGCTCTGAGTCTCTGAGTGACGCGAAGCTTCGGAGCTCCAGCAAGCAAGCAAACAACCACGAGCTTCATCCTTCTCATCATCCCACCTTCGCTGGCTGCTCGCCTGTATTATATTGTCATTCTCATTCCTTCATATTTCTCCTTCCCTTTTTGCTTCGAAATTCAAGGCTGCTTTTTATTCAAGATGGACACCTTGGTCGCCAAGTACTCCGGCTCTCCATATCAAGATGACTTCTACTCCGAAGAACAGCAGCGCGAGCTTACACAATGTCTCCCCCCGTTATCGCTCAAGTTTGATCTTCCTCCCATCGAAAAGGTTGGTATTCCCGCTTGGTCGTGAACTATTGCACTTCGATGTTACCGATGATGGGATTGGCGTATCTTTTGAAGCAACTGCTGATAAATCTCGTCTCTTTTCACTTTGGCAGCCCTCTTCTTTCCTCCGCGCCATGACAGATGACCATTCGAACCCAAGTGCACCTATCAAATTGGCCCACGGAACGACTACCCTAGCTTTCAGATTTCAGCATGGAATCGTACGTTTCCTTCGCTTCCTAGCCTTGGTCTATAGCAAAAGACAACGGATATGACTAACCTCGGAGCTTTGGATGGAAAACAGATCGTTGCTACAGATTCTCGAGCCACCGCAGGTAACTGGATTGCTAGTCAGACAGTGAAGAAGGTTATCCCAGTCTCACGACTGAATTTGGCTTTGGACAAGGAGCATGACGGGCCCGTCCCGGGGTTGCTTGGTACCATGGCTGGTACTGCAGCTGTAAGTTATTTTCATCCTCTGGAACTTGGAATGATAATAGTGCTGAAAAAGATCTTCTCCATGAAAGGATTGCCAATATTGGCTGAGATATCTGGGCGAGCAATGTACTCTGCATGGTAAGGATGGATATCATACCGAGAAGAAGACATAAGCGGACTAATACTTATTGGATGCAGAACTCAGACATAAGCGTCGAATCACAGTCGCAGCAGCATCTAAGATTTTGGCCAATTTGACATACTCTTACAAGTCGATGGGCTTGGGTATGGGAACTATGCTTGCTGGTGTACGTTATCACTTGCACTATCCCCCCATCAGTTTCTGTGGGCTAACATAATCCCCAGATGACGCCCCAAGAAGGCCCGGCACTCTACTATATCGACTCGGACGGCACCCGTCTTCCGGGAAACCTCTTCTGTGTCGGGTCCGGCCAAACATTCGCCTACGGTGTTCTAGACGCTGAATACCGATACGACCTTAGCGAAGAAGAAGCGCTGGAATTGGGCCGACGGAGCATCCTAGCTGCTACTCACCGTGACGCATACTCCGGTGGATACATTAACCTGTATCATGTCAAGGAAGAAGGTTGGGTTCATCATGGATTCAATGACACT
Organism: Trichocomaceae sp. PYS4502; assembly: GCA_023625875.1. Classification (NCBI taxonomy): domain Eukaryota; kingdom Fungi; phylum Ascomycota; class Eurotiomycetes; order Eurotiales; family Trichocomaceae; species Trichocomaceae sp. PYS4502. Next base: position 38,833 of record JAMAFX010000069.1, read on the forward strand.
GATCCGATTTTCTGGAAAACCAAGCTGGAGAAGGGAGAGTTTACAAATGTTACTGCGGAGGTGTAATATCTTTTCGTCTCTCTCTTTTCCTGCCTACTCTTTTGGTCTGTTTTGAGATGACTCAAAGGAAGAATAAGGCCATAGTTACTTTCTAGCAGTGTCTTTGAATCATAATTCAATTTCTCTTCCAGTGTCCACAAGTAGTATATTTCTCTATACCTAGGTAATAACCTCAGTTTATGTTCAATAAATAGGAAAATTGACCCGGGAGGCCGTTGGAGAATGATCAGATGAATTAACTATAGCAGACGAAAACACACGCTTTATATATGCACCAGTAGACAGTGGACACTATGTCAAAGAAGCCCGGGCATTGCCCCAGATGGACAATAATCAAAATATATAAAACTTTTCCATGTATCCATAACTAATGATCAACCTTAAACTTCAATCGAATACCCATCGCAGCCAATTCGACATCCAAGTATCTCAACACACCGGGCACAGCGACAACAGTAACATTATCACCGCCCACATACCGATTACCATCACCATCTTCCCACACGTCCACTCGCGAATCATCGAATACCGCTTCACGAGCGCACCGACGACAGCGCACAATCCCGTTTATGCCACCGAGCGCATTGACTGCGCTGACGCGCGACGAGGTGATTTGGTTGTTGGGCATGGCCTTTGCTGCGGCTGCAAGCGCCCCCTTGTTAACATCCATGGAAGTCCCAGCAGACGACACAGCAACTTGCGTGGACAGGAATGAGCCGCAGTCACGACAGATCCATGCGCGCTGTGAGTCGGAGCAGTTCATCAATCGGTCCTGTAACAAGAATGCGCAGCCGTGCGCAAGTAGCGAGTCGCGCTCCATTTCACCAACTCGGATACCGCCTCCTTTCGAACGACCCTTGACGGGCTGTCCCGTAACGCTGTTCACGGGCCCCGTGGTACGTACTTGGAATTTATCGTTGACCATGTGTCGCAGACGCTGGTAGTGGACGACTCCGAGGTAGATGTCTGCGGCGAATTCTTTGCCGGTGATGCCGCTGTACATAGGCTCGTTGCCGTGGTAGTTGTACCCTGCTTTGCGCAGTTGGTGGCCGAAGTAGTCTGCTGCGGTGTTTTCTTCGCTAAATTGGAATGGTGTTGAGTCTTGTGGGAATCCGTGAAGGGCACCGGTTTTGCCCGCCATGGATTCGATGATCTGCGCAATAGTCATACCTGGATTTCTGTTAGCTACAGTTCGTTGTATAAGAAGAAGGGAGATGAGGAGAAGGAGAGGTGGAAGACATACGAGATGGGAAAGCGTGAGGGTTTATGATTAGATCAGGCTGAATGCCACTCTCGGAAAACGGCATATCTACCTGAGGCCACAGCTGCGAGCAAGTTCCCTTCTGTCCATGTCGAGATGAAAACTTGTCACCAATGACAGGCTTACGGGGGACTCGGAACTTGACACTGACAGCTTGCAGCGGTTCGTTTCCATTTTCATTTCCAACGAGTCGGACGCTGTCAATGTAGCCCTCTTCGGCGTCTTTATATTTGAGGAAATGCGTGTGCCCATCTACATTGATGTACGAGTCACTGGCCGCATCGTATCGCACAGTATACCAGGCAGCCACTAAGCTGCCCTCGGTTATCTTGACGCCAATGTGAGGCAAGCCGTCCTCATCAAGTGTTTTGCGCCATTCAGCTTTAATTTCGGAACCCGGTGCGAATCCAAAGAGCTTGCTAATCTCTCGTTTAGACTTGTTTCGTCGCGATTCCTTGTCGTCCAAGTTGTAGAATTTAGTTTTGTAGATGGTTCCATGACCAAATCCACGCTCGTGAGAGGATTTGTTGATAATCATGGCGTCATCCATGTCGTATCCCGTGTACGAGATAATGGCAACGATAGCGTTCGTCCCATTGGGGAAGTTGTCAAGACCATATGCGTTGTACAATGGCGGTCGAGCGATTGGCGTCTGACCACATTGCAATCGATACAACTTATTGTCCGTACGGAACGCAAACGATGTTCCTGGCGTGCCCATGGTCTGCTTGCTCATTTGGCATTGGTACATGTTACGTGGAGATTGGTTGTTATCAGAAAATGGCGTCATGTTGGCTAGAATAGACAGAATGTTGGTGGGCGAAAATTCGATATGCGTTGAAATACCCGACCGAATATCGGATTCCAAACAGGCGATTTCCATAAATGGTTGCTCGAAAGGTCCGACGTAGTCAAGTTTATCGAGTGCCAGATACTTGACCGGACGGTACATCCGCGCAGGCTGCGAGAACAAGTAGATGCCAGGGTACTGACCACCGTTACTGTTGGGTACATAGCCGATTTCCAGTTCTCTGGGAATGCCATGTGTGCCCTCGACTTTCCAAAAGCGGAGAGTGTCGTGAATCACCCTCGCCTGTTTTGGTGAACAGTATCCGACTACTCGCCCGTTCAACTGAACACAGACAGACTCGCCTATCTCGGCTGAAGCATCTGGTTTGATACCCAACTGAGCCAGAACACGAGGGATATGAGACACATCTAGATCTGCGGTTGCAATCAAGCACTTATGCGCCAGATGGTTAAGCAATCCACATGGAGCACCATCGGGGGTGTGGACTGGACATAAGAAACCCCAACTCTCTGGCAGCAACTTTCGAACTGTCGTTGTTTTCAACTGCGCGAAGAAAGTACCTCTGTGGACCATGCGGAAATGAGAAATGAATCGGTAGAAATTGATCTTTTCAGCTACCACGGTAAAACCAGATGCCTGTTGCATATCCAATCCAGTTGGACTGACTAGGTTTCCGGTCGACAGAAAGTATTCCAATGCTCCACCGATATTCTCGTTGGTACGTCTGATTATTTTGGCCAGAAAATCTTTTTCGAACGAGGGGTCTGTAAACTTGAGATTTCCTCCTTTGAATGACCACTCTCGAACAAGTCTTCCAAAGCTGAGCAGCCACTCTTCGAGCCTTTCCTTCAGTAACATGCCGTAAACGTAGCCTCCAAGGAGAACTTCCTGGTTCGAGACAGCATCTGGATTATCAGCGACGCAGTCCCCAGCGACAAATGCATAAAGTTTCCGGATCATGAACTGTAATAATTTGAATTTATCATAGTCTTGGGTAGTCGTCACATTTTGGTTGCCCAAGTGCGGTAAGACAATTTTCCGTAAAAATTCGGTACCACATTCTTCGTGCGTCCAAGTAGCAGGCGCAAATAAGACAGGACGGAACTTCTTCCCCAAATGGGCTCTGGCGTCTGATCGTGAGTATATTTTGTAACCTTTGTAGGTTCTCAGTAACAGCTCCACACGGTCCGTGACAAAAGTATTGGCCGGTCCCTTTGACGAGACATTGCCGACAATGCCTTCGAAAATTTCACGGTCGTTCGTCTCGACAAGTGCCTTCAAAATCATCATGATCGGTATAAGATATTCTTGCTTGCGCCAGGAAAATCGAAAGGTGACGTTGCCGTCGGCCAAATAATGGAGCACATTCGTCTGCGTAGTTTGATCCGGCCGAGCCGAACGAATTTGCACACCATATTGGGTAAAACCGGCACCACGTTTCTGGAACGACGGTCGAGTGATGGCCATTGGGTAGTTTCGCTTGGGCATGATCAACATTCGGATCAGCTTTTCGTTTCCGTTGACAATGAAGTAACCACCCAGTTCTTCAGACTCCTCTTTGTGGTCCACCAACTGCTGGGGACTGAAAGTTTCTAAGTGGCATCTGTTTGTCTATATACCGAGGTAGTGTTAGTGTTGTCAATAGAAAAACCCGTGCTTGAAGGAGCTGATCCAGCATACCCTTAACATTATCGGAACCTGTCCCAACTCGCGGACGGACTCACGCCATTCTCCATTGTTGACCTGGTATTGCAATCTGACACGCAACCTCGCTCTGTATGTAGCATGTCGCTCTCTGCATTCTGCAGGGTATATGTTGCGGTAATCGGCACTAGCATTGCGAGGGACAAATTTATTTGCCGTTGGCAGCACTGCTTTATCTAGAAAAATCTCAGAAATGCGCAAATTGAGCCGATTTCGTTGAGGTGGCGCTTCGCCTCTAGCTTTCCGTGCTCTTCTCTGGTCTGGAGTTTCAATTTCTCCGTCTAAAAAGGTCTTGGTGCCCATGTCATGTAGGGCTTCCTCCATGATCTTGCTGTCACCAAAAAGTGCATTGAACGAGTCGATATGAGGTCGGATTGCCGCCTGCAAGAGGGGATAAGCTGATCTGTCCTTTGGTGGGTTCTTGAAGAGGTCCTCCCGACGCAGGGTGTCGAATCCCACGGTCCAATCCGTGTTTGTTGCAGCAGGAGCCATTTTGGGGCAGTTCGAGAAAAATACTTTGGGCTATGAGAAGAAGGGTTGCTAAACGCAGTCACAATTTTAAAAAGCAGGAGTAAGTAACCGATTAGCCGGTAAAATTGCAGGCCATCCTTCCACACGGTGTCGTCGAAAAAGAGCAATCGCCTGGCGTGATTAATTCTTAATTGCCCTTGGTTGAAGTTGCCTTTGAAGCTTTTTGCAAAACCGGCGGGAAATTTTTAGAGTGGACCCATGGTGCCTATCAGCACGTGCTGATAACGCGGCTACCAAATCACGTGATTTGATTTCCTAGGGTTAGCCACAAATTATTCAGGCACCAAGGCATCTAAGCCTATGTACTCTAAAACGAAACACATTCATGAATTCTGACACCAGACCAACACTACGTTACGTAACTACTTCAATCAACTCTATCAACTCTATCAACCGCGGTCGTGGAGATATTTCTTGCTATGCACACACTCTATTCGCCATAAGCACCGTCGTATGTATGCTATGCATCGTGATCGGCTCAGCTACGAATGGAATTAAGATTAACAGGGGAAACTAGTTCCCAAAAAGGCATGATCCGATTGCAACAAGAGTTACATTTCTTATCTCTTCTGTCGATCCTTGCACAAGCTCCCGTTCCCCTGCGATGATTCGCACCGACCACTCGCGCCATTTTAGGAGGTTTTATTTTATTCTCTTCGAGTCCCGACATTGAAGCGGTCCACCTTCCAAGTCGAGGTTAGGGACATCGTATTCACATCGTTAATAGGAGCTTGTTAATGCTCAACAGTCAAGACTCTGGCTGGCGTGTATACGAGCATTGATTCAAGTTCCCAAAGCCCAGCATACATAGAGTTTGGTTGCAAGCTGCCTAACTTAGTAGCACTAGTACTACGTAGAAAGTACTACTAAGGAGGTCCTTGGCAATGGGGCCATCGATGATGATCACCCGTGGCCTACTTCGAGACGTCCGCATCTCCTCAGTAGAATGTTGCGACTTTTGAAAGAGGGCAGGGTGATGTGAGGCAAGAAGGAATTCCAATGGCATCTTGCAGAAGTACCATGACCACTTCTTCATACGAACCAATATAACCTCGAAGATGAGTCGGTAGAGGGGAGTTTGTTTCATTTGTCGCCAGGAAGACGTGCTGGCTGGTGCCTCCCAATGTAACCATGCGAGTTTCTAGTGCTAAATTGCAAATCATGATCCTCTACGTTCCATCTTGTCGATACCTAGGTTGGAAATGAGGAGACAAAAAGGTATATAAGGAGTTCTTGTGTCCCGCCATCTGGGCTATCCGATCTCAGCAGCGAACAATCTCGATATCTCAATCATCAATATAAACCTTAATAATCAGCCTCTGTTCTCTTCTACCTCTGTTTCACAAAATGAAGTTCACTACCACCTTCGTTGCCCTCTTCGCCGCAGGTGCATTGGCTGCTCCCTCAGGCCGCGGTCTTGCTGCTCGTGTCGCTGGACGTAACCGTTCTTCCCATCCCAAGCAGCCCGCTGCCAATGATCCTGCTATCAATGAGCCTGCTAGCAATGATACTAATGTCGAGTACTCGTCCAACTGGTCCGGTGCTGTTCTTAGCTCACCACCATCTGGCACGACCTTTACCTCTGTGTCGGCTCAATTTACTGTCCCGTCCCCCAAGGCTGTCGCCGGCAAGTCCGGCTCGTCCTCTGCCTGGGTTGGTATCGACGGTGACACCTACACCAAAGCTATTCTCCAGACTGGCGTTGACTTCAGCGTTGATTCGCATGGAAGCGCCTCTTTCGATGCTTGGTACGAGTGGTACCCAGACTACGCGTATGATTTCTCTGGACTCTCGATCAGTGCCGGTGACTCTCTCTCTGTTTCAGTCGTAGCCAGCTCTTCCACTGCTGGAACTGCCACCATTGAGAACCTGACTACTGGTCAGAAGGTCTACAAGGACCTCACTGCTCCTGGTTCATCTTCTCGTCTTGGGGGCCAGAACGCTGAATGGATTGTGGAGGATTTTGAGGAAGGCAGCAGCTTAGTGAATCTTGACAACTTTGGAACTGTCACCTTCACCGGAACTACTGCTGGCCTTTCCAGCGGTGCTTCCGTCGGCAACTCCGGTGCTGATATTCTGGACATTAAGCAGAACGGCCAGGTTTTGACCTCCGCTTCTACTCCTAGCTCTTCTGAGGTTGTTGTCACGTACTCCGGCTAAGTGCAGTGAGTATGGAGAATTTTTATGCTAGGATAAGGGAATGGTACTTAGCCAAGGTGCGCGTTGCGATGTGCAAGCTAGTTTCTCAACATATGAAGGAAGGAATCCCTGCATCTGCATGAATTTATAGCGCTAAGGGAGGCGCGAAATCAGATGTTATGACCATGATTGAAGATATCCTGAAGATAGCAATGAATTTATGACGGGTCCATATGCCAGGAATTTAGCACATTTTCTAGCCTGGCTGTCAAGCTGCGAGTCAGAATTGCGGCTGTGCCGCTAGAATATGCAGTGTCGGAGTAGCAATACTGTAGCCCACGATAGACCGACTAGTAAGTCTGTGCGAATGCTCATTCCATCGTGCACCTGCAAGTAGCAACCGGCAGAGACCAGGAAGCTGCCAAGCCAATCAGAAAAGGTCCATATACCCGGCGCATAGTATTAGTACGTATATTGAGGCACAGCTTGCAATTCACACGCTATAGTACCTATAAATCTTAGGTAGGACTAGGTAGGAGTTATCAGGCAAATAACAAGTCACACTAGGTAAGCAACGGCGCACCGATCATCGACAGTGCCGCGGTCATGTGCACCTCCAGATCTTTTATGTTTTTTCCTATTCATTCTTCGGTCACCCGGTGCTGGTGACGATTCAGTCTGTACCTAGGTGTTGTGCGTAGATGGCAGGTATAGGCATACATATCATGCGTAGCTGACGTCTCCAGATACATATGTATGGCAAAATAGGTTAATTGCAACGTGTGCGTGAAAAATCACGAGAAGTCGAGTAAATAAAAATGAGAAAAAAAAAAAAAAATTAGAGGAAGTAAAATTAAAAGAAACCAAGCAGTATAGAGAAATAAAATAGATGAATACAAAAAAAGTCAGCCATCGGACGCGGTGACTGCCTAAATCTTGAGGAATCAATCCAGCCTGGCTGCCTGGGTGCCTTGCTAGTCCAACCTCGACTTTCTTTCGCTCGGGCAACCCAGACCAGACTGTATCACTCACTCACTTCCTCTCCTTACCAAGATTACGCCCTAGTTTTATTAATGACTTGTTGTTTTATTTTTGCTTCCTCTGCTTGACTACTGTTTTGCATTGCTCTAGTTTCTAGCCGCAGCGCCAGAAAATAGCTACGACTGTTCAACCACCCCACTTCTCTTGAATCTCTCACACCGGTTCCGCGCATTAATCGAATATTCACCTTCTATCTATCCAGCCTTGAGGGGAAGCGGAAATGCAATAATAATAAGATAAAAGAAACATATATTAATCGATCACCGATATATTGACTCGTTCAACTCGGACCTGCTGGTCAGCCGATGGAGTGGAGTTAGTTTACATCACGAACACTGCAGCCGGATTTCTTTGCTGCAATATCAGTCGCACTCAACAGCAGTTCCGTTGTTTTCTTACTCGTGTCACTTTCTCCGTCTTCCTCGGGGTTTCTTTGGATACTTTCCATCTAGACATCGCCCAACCGACTTGGCGCGAGTTCTGGTACTGCCCGTCATGGCAGGCATCTTTCGCAGCATCTATGACTGGCTGCTGCGGATGTTTTGGTAAGTTATCCTGAGAATGAATGGATGGATCTGTAGCGGATATGCCCGCCGAGAGGGCCCATTCATTTTCTCCGCCGCGGAAGCGTACACACCACCAACTTCAAGCGGCAGCAGCTAATCAGCGCTTGCTTGGAGTCTGCAGGGCAACTGAAATGGATGTAACCATGATCGGTCTCCAGAATGCCGGCAAGTCTTCGCTACTTCGTGTTCTAGCAGTATGTTCCCCCTTCCTACTTGTGTCCAATTAGCCACTTCGAACATATTTGTTGAATATCCTTTTCTGTTCTTGCCGCAACCGCAGGGAGGAGAATTCACGGTCGAGTAAGTTCCCAGTGCATGCAGTCCGACGGTCACGAGGCAGGCCATGAAGTCGTGGGAAGCCCCTCTCCATTTGCTGATCCCTGCAACTTGCCAGTTCCATCCCCACCATTGGCTTCAATACCAAAAAGGTGCAGAAGGGCCATGTGACGTTGAAATGGTTCGTAATCTTCTTTCGTTTCAAGCGTTTGGCTCGACTTCTGACAGTTGGCTCGTTCCTATTCGACAGCTGGGATTTGGGAGGTCAGCCGCGATTCCGACCGATGTGGGAGCGTTACTGTCGTGGGGTAAATGCTATAGTGTAAGATCAGGGCCAACTATCAGCAACAAACTCGCTCACCCTTATCCCTTTCTAACAAAGAAATGGATATTAGATACATAGTCGATGCCGCTGACCATGCAGCACTGCCCGTTGCCACGGAAGAATTGCACGACCTCCTAGAGAAGCCCAGTCTAGACGGCATCCCACTTCTCGTGCTGGGCAATAAGTCGGATTTGCCCAACAAGCTGTCAGTCGACGAGTTAATCGAGGAGATGGATCTGAAGTCCATTGTTCGTCGCGAAGTGAGCTGTTATGGGATTAGTGCCAAAGAAGAGACGAATCTCGATGCTGTATTGCATTGGTTAATTGCGCGGGCCAGCAGGTAGAGACGAGTATAGTTAGGTAGCTTTGGCGATATCATGATAATTCCCCCACCCCTTTTTTTCTTGCTTGTGCCTTTCTGATCGATTTTTTCTTTCTTTCTTTCTTTCTTTTTCTTTTTTTCTCCCAAATCGAATTTATTTCAGCGACTTATGATTGATATGATAATGACGGCTAATTCATTCAAGACGCATGCGCCAGCGATGGCTTTTTTTCCCTCCTTTGTTTTCTTTTTCTTGCCCGACATAGCCATCTGCAGGGAATCATCTTTTTTTTTCTCTTGTTGTGTAGGTATGTATGGATAATGTATTCATCTGACGCCCATATGGCTAGAGCTATGCTCAGAGAGTCATTTGATAAATGTAGCTAGATAGAGAAAAACGGGTAATAAATAATAAAAAAGAGAAGAAAGAAAAAGGCTGAGTGCATTCGAGAGAGAAAAGGTGATGTGACCCTCAACAACCAGCTGAGCGTCCACGGGTGAGTGTGATACTAATCAATGCCAACTCATCATACATATCGACATACATCCTGGTCCCTCCCTCCACTACCTATGCGCTGTGGTATGCAACCATCTTTCAGATCCACAAAATCTACACTATACAGGTACCTAGATAAGTAGTCGATGCGTTGTCCATTACATAACTATATATATTTAATAATAACTAGTTATAGGTGGTATAAGTGCTCAGCGAATGTATGTATGCACGCGCGGGGCAAGTGATGCGTTGGCATTGTTGGTGGCCTATGGAGTTGATCCACTTGGATTGGACTGAATTATATAAGTATATAATTATATAACTAATTATATTGTTATAACTAGTTAACTAGTTACTTAACTAGATAGCCCACTAATATTTATGCAGTAGTTGGTTATAAGGTGCATAGGCAGGATTCAGGATTACCTACCTAGGTATGTACTATGGATGTGGCTGTAGATGGTACTTATGTAGTAACTATGTACAAATTATCTACTTAGATACCTATGCTTGGAGTTCAAAATCCGAATCTCCAGCACTTCACATCAAGTATACGAGATGGATTTTGTATTCCTTCCGTACTATTATTTTTAAATTGTTTGTTAGCCGTTGCATTTCTTATGACATACTCAGGTAAAGCGCAGTTCATTAGATTGGACATGAATTCTACACATTCTATTATCATTTGCTCTGATGTCTAAGATAAGTGCATTCATCTACTGCGACTACATTCTGCTAATGTAATTATTAACGTCATCAGATATAGTTCCAGTTGGACATGCAAGTAAAGAACGTTTCTAAGAGAAACAGGGAAGGATAAAGACAACCTACCTAGGTACACACCCTTAGTGGATCGGAACTTGCTAATACGTAATACTGAGATACATGATCTGGGCTGTCTAGACTAGGTCACATCATACACAGTCCTATAAGACCAGACTTAATGACTAGGTATATAGATATGTTGCCAAATGCTACGCCTCGTGCCAGACATGAAACTAAATCCCATCAGATTCTTCATAGATACCTACCTAGGTAGGTACCCACAATCAATCCCAGTCTTCGGTTGTTCATATATCTGGATAAAACTTTCCCTCTAATTCGGCTTGCAATATACACGCTCACAAGCGGGTGTCTCTACAAACACTGAGAGTAATAATCGTTCACCTTCTGGCAAGTATACGGACTGGCGCAATTGCTACACCCAGTGTAGCCACTCCCTCCACACTGAGCCCAATGAGTCGCCGTGCATCCCCCGGGATTGGAGGTGGTCGTTGATGTCGCGGACGAGGTCGAGGTCGAGGTCGGTGTTGATGTACCGCCACCAGTGATTCCAAACCAGTCAAGAACCACAGACACATCAGTTGGCACAAAGTGACCTACTCCCGCAGCGGAATACGCTTGGAACCGAGAGCCATCACCGTAAGTCATCTTAGTATATCCGGCTAGAGGCGTATTGGACTGATTCCCGGTGAAGCTGAGACCCATGACCGTTGTCCATTGGCTGATTTCTTGCCCCAGATCAGCGTAAGCAATGACGTTGTCTGCTGTTCCATGCCACACCTGTAATCGTGGATACTGGCCGGTGTATCCCGGATAACCGTTGTGCACGTACGCAGCCCACTGCTGACCAGTGTGTTGGATCTCGCCGCGAGAGCACGTCTGATTCGACATGACAGGATCAGACGCCCCGGCGCCTTCGAGGCAAGCATACGGCATGCCCGAGAACGCAGCTCCTGCTGCAAAGACGTCTGGATAGGCCCCCGCAAGGACGTTGGTCATAATCGCCCCGGATGAAGATCCCGTCATATAGACCTTGGACGGATCCGCACCGTAGGTAGAGATCACGTACTTGACCATGTTGACGATAGAGAGCGAATCACTACCGCCGTTATGCGTGAGAGATGCCGAGCTGTCAGCGTCGAAGCAGTTGTAATCCCGTGTCGCGCTCGGGTAAATGAGTATGTATCCATATTGATCGGCCGGAGTGTGGTAATCATACAGCCCATAGTACTCAGTAGCACTTCCGCCGCAGGGGTGCATCTAATATAAAACAAATCCAAGCTTTTAGCATGTTGCTCGCGTTTATATCGCGAGGGCAGCGACAATCTCACTTACAGCGACAATGACAGCAGGCTTAGAAGCCAGGGTGTTAGGCACATAGACATACATTTCGACAGAACCTGGGTTGTCCCCAAAGTTGTTCACTTGAGTAAGACTTGCAGCCAATGCTGCTGGCAGCAGCCAAGTTAGAAGCAGGACTAAGGTAATCGCCATGTTGTTCTTCCACGGTTACAGAACTTTTCTTCTATCATTCAAGAAATTCCTTGAAGCCATACGGACGACGTTAAGTGTCTCCAATTTATATTCTCCTTCTCCTCATACGACAGAGCTTAATGTTAGACTGCTCTTAGGGGTAGACCGAGGTATCATGGCTCTCCTTGGGTTGAGTAACAACTGCCGAAACGCCTATCTTGGGAGAATCCACGTAGAATTTGCTATCCACGGATGTTTCAGTTGCAGCTCAAATGCCGATATTTGTATCCGTAGACGTTGTATGTTAGATATTGTATTTTTCTTTCTGCACTGTGGATTGCCTTATGGACGGGGATCAGCGGGATGATTACCACGGGGAGAGTCGGTCTTTGCAGATCCGCCTAAATGATACATAAGTAATAGGCTTGTTTTATATACGGTGCACAGAGTATTAATATCAATATGGAATTTTTATGGCTGTGATACTTAAGGAATTTAAGGACGGAGTACATATGTAGTGGAGATCTTCCCGAATCTGAGGAAAGTTGGGGAAAATAGCCGGAAGAGAGAGAGAATAAGAACGAAAGATGTAGATGGATGCCGAACAGTGCGTCATGCTATTCAGCACCTTGCGGTACTACCTAAATTATGTTTCGAGGAGAAGCCCGCGGTACTGCAAATACAATGCCACATGCCGTCAAAGCGAAGGTAAAACGCCGCCGATACTCCGCTACAAGGATGATTGATCATTGGTACTGGTTATTTTGTATGAAACGTGGCTTTTGGGCTTTCTGAATGGGTTGGAAGATAGACAAGAGTTTTCGAGCCTTTGGCGAAGAAACACTATAATGTAAACTTTGCTTCTGAAACGAAACTAGTTGTAACGATTATATTAGCCTGATTCGAGTCAACGACAGACAATGGATGAGCATTCATTTTAATACATAACGTACAAATACTCGCCCAATCTTCCTTGGGGTCGTAGCAAACACTTCCATGGATGTTCGTAGGTCTTGGTCATTCGCAACGCATTAGATAGGTCGGTACACGCGAAACGAAAAGAAAGCGCAAGAATGTTTCTCCTACCAACTGGACTATGCCTCCTACAATTAGTGACAGCGATAGCGTTTGATCGCCGTCAAGCTTCGCCAAGCTTGGACACTTTAATCAAGAACGATGGGAAACACTTCTGGGGGCAGTGTGCTGACGAAGGTCGGTTGACTGAGAATTCCCAGAACCCAGCTATCTACAAAGCCGATTTTGGCCAAGTCACCCCGGAAAATAGTATGAAATGGGATGCTACCGAGCGTAAGTATATAATTATCATACCCTTTTTTTTTGGAGCGTTTGAGATTTTGGAAGAGTGTAAAATCGAAGTTCCTGAGACTGCTGATTAAACGATATTATAGCCACTCAGGGCCAATTCGACTTTTCTGGGGCAGATTGGTTGGTTAACTGGGCGAAGCAAAATGGAAAGCAAATTCGAGGACATAATCTAGGCGAGTTAGAGATATACAAGACTCATAGCGAGGCAAGAGCTGACATTGTTTACTCTAGTGTGGCATTCCCAGCTACCCAGCTGGGTCTGCGATATTACCGACAAAACTGAACTTACAAATGCGATGACAAACCATATAACTACACTTGTGAGTCGCTACAAAGGCGAACTTTATGCCTGGGTGAGTTTATTTTGGTCCCTGGATCGTCGTTCTTGACAAAAGTCTATTAATAAAATGCGTCTTAGGACGTTGTCAATGAGCCTTTCAATGAAGACGGCAGTCTGCGACAAGATTGCTTCTACAACGTGATTGGTCCGGACTATATCAATATTGCATTTGAGACGGCTCGTGCTGCTGATCCCGATGTCAAACTCTACGTGAATGATTACAAGTACGCCACTCACTGATCTGAAGAGTTACATGAATTGGGCTCTCTTTAACGGAGAGCTGACTATTTCCTCACAAGCCTCGACTCCGCTACATACTCCAAAACCATCGGAGTTGTAAATCAGGTTAAGCAGTGGCTTGCTGCTGGCGTTCCAATAGACGGCATCGGTAAGAGATACTCCTGACCATTCTAAATCTACTACTACTCATAAGTACATATAGGTTCTGAATCCCATCTGAGTGCGGGTCAAGGATCAGGGGTCCAAGCATAAGTGCCCCCAGCTCATTATGTGTTTGACTTTCAACATATGGATAGCAACGCTAACATCTACATACTGCTCTGCAACTTCTGGCCACAGCCGGAACAGAGGAGGTCGCTATCACCGAGCTTGATATTGCCGGTGCTTCTCCAAGTGACTACGTTGCCGTAAGTACCTGCGGATGGATTTCGTTCCCTCCGTGGCTACTTAGTATATAAGAGGTATAGGAGCCCAAGCTAACCCTCCCAATCTTAGGTCGCTCAAGCATGCTTGAATGTACCAAAGTGTGCCGCGATTACATCGTGGGGAGCATCTGACGAGGTATACCCTGATTCAATGGATTCTCCGAAACGAACCTTGCAACGTCTAGCGGTTGGATAACGTTGCACCCAGGCATGCTGATTTTAGCTTCCTTAGGACTCCTGGCGTTCTAGTGACACCCCCGATCTCTTCGATAGTAGCTACAATGCCAAGCCTGCCTACTACTCCGTGGCGAGTCTGCTTAGCAGTAATCAAGTTTCTACAGCTTCTAGTGCGACACCGACAACTAGCACTACTTCTACAACTTCGACCTCACCTAGTTCCCCTACCCAGAGTCATTACGGCCAGTGCGGCGGCTCATCCTGGACTGGACCGACCACATGCCAATCTCCGTACACCTGCCAGGCTCTCAATCCCTACTATTCGCAATGCTTATAAGAGGGATACCTGCGATTGAAGATGGACAAGTTTGTGGTGTCCCAGATACAGCTCAGGCAACCTTGGAATGGAGCAACATTAGGTATACAGCTTTGTACTTTGAATTCTATAGCTTCATAAGAATATCAAACTGCAGAAGCCTCTTTCACTAACAGAAGAGAGATATAATAGTGACTGAAAACAGCCGGAAACCAGTAAAAAATATGTAGGCAATTTTTATATTGTGTAAAGAGAAACCCTACTACCGTACCTTATCGGAATGCTTACCTAGTTATGTGACATGACTCTGTCATGTTCGCCATATCTTTCAAGGGATTCAACCAAGTAGTCTACCATGGGAAGACTTTGTTGTACACAAACAATCCAAGTGTGAGGCAGATTCCACAATCCCTTCAAAGCTAAGTATAATAAAAAAAATCTGGATGATATTCCCCTATCTCCTCAATGCCAAGAGAACGATGCGCCGCAGCCTCGTCCGAATACTGGTTGGCTTTCTTTTGATCGTTCTTACGACCTAAGTAGACTCGTAATAATAAAGACGCAATGAGCCCGATAATGACTGCACCGAAGCTGAAGCTGTTGCCGCGCGTATATTTCGGAGCATCCGTATATACCTCAGTGCCAATGATGGAGAAGCACTGGCCGAACATGTTAATTAACGCCAGTATACCCGCCCTAGTACACTGTTAGTAAATGAACCCAATAGAGTGGACGAGATGAGGGTTATATGGAGTTAGACTAGTAACCGCAGCACATTTAGTTGCCATCAGAGAGGGCACAAGGGGCAAAGCTAAATTTCAAGATAAAGGGGAGTTGTGACTACCTTCTCGTAAAGCCGACAATATTGCTGTTCATCCAAGACTGGGTTAAGATGACGCAGGGATAGGTACCAATTCCAATGAAATAGCAGCCAGCATAAGAAAGCCGATGGGATCTGCTGACGATTAGGATCAGCCATCCAACGGCGGAGATGGAGAAGGCAGCCATAAGGAATGGTCCTCGAAGCTTTAGCCGATCTGACCAGACTCCCATGCCTATGACGGATACAGCGGCGCATGCGTAGACCGGGATGGTCAAGGCCTGTGTATCTACGGTCGAGTAGCCAAAAGATTTAATTATAACGGGCAGGAAGGTACTGAAACAAGCAAGACTAATACTCAGGCAGCAATAAATGAAAACTAGGCAATGTCAGTCAGACGTGATTGAAGTTATAAGAGAATGAAAAAGTAAAAATACCATAACACCACACCTTGAGGTCCTTGACTAATTCGAGAAGGTGTTTGGGATGAATTTTTGCACCGGTGACATTATACGCTTCTCTTGATCTGCGAACAGCAATTTCTTTCTCTCGGGCACTCCATCCCCATTTCAATTTCTCTGGGACGGGCGGTAGCAGAAAAAATACAATAAAGCCAAAGGCGATGGAGAGAACGCCTTCGATGAGGAATAGCCATTGCCATACGCTCATCCCTCTGGCGTCTGTCTGGAAGTTCTTCTGGATGCCGTATGCAATGATGCCATTGAAGGCACCTGCCAGAGCACTACTCGCAAAGAAAATCGCTCCCCGTGTTGCCAGCTCGTCGCGTACGTACCATATCGTTAAGTATAATAGACCAGCTTGGAGAAAAGCCTCTCCGGCACCAACGCAGACACGGAGACCCACAACGGTGGCATAATTCTTGGACTGCGATAGCCTGCAATATTTTGAGTCAGCTGTGCATTCCGAGAAGACTCTCCGCTAGAACGAGTAATACTAAGAAATACTATAGAAACGTACAGGCTTGTGAATAATCCCCACGTGACCAATGCGCCGCCTAGCTGGACGGGAGGGCTGATTGCGCGTAAAAATATATCTCCTGGTAGTTGAAGGACAATATAACCAACGTAAAACATAGATGCAGCATTACTGAGCATCTGTGGACTCATCTTCAGATCTTTAGTCATTCCTGCCGCGGCGGCATTGCCTATGTCGCCGCGATCCTAGAGCTCAGTCAGCAACCTGAAAGCAACCTGGTGACGAAGAGACCAGAGAAATGGAAGACAGTCAGGTTGAAAAGATTGAAAGACAGACCATGGATGCCAGGAAATACATGCATGTGAGGAGGGGCATGACGATCAGATCCACCTTCCATACCAAGCGTCTTTCTTCTCTCTTCTGTTGCGGAGTGAGCTCTGTCGGTTGGTGCATTGCAAGGCCGTTCTTGCTGTCCATGATTGCCTCATCGTGCGTGATCTCGATGTCGCCTTCCTGCTTCTTATCAACGGCAGACACGACATGTCCCAGCTCTAATTCCGCCATAGTGCTCTATAGGGTCATAATAAGCAGTACCTAGGTGGCCACTATCACTCTACTCACCGAGAGCTAGGCAGCCGTATCCAAACTTTTTATACTTGAGTATACAATACAAGTGGAGCCAGGATGCTCCAAATCGTGGCGTTGGAGCGGGGAAGTACGCCGATTCAGGGTCCGATTGAGCGACCTCGCGCCGACTGATATCAAGTAATTTTCACAAAGCGATCTCGATTGGCTGGACAATGTTGATTGGAGGGAGTAAAATCTGTGATATTGCCCCATTCTGCAGTTTGGAATAATCACCCAAGACCTATACACCTGGGATGAGCGCGCGTGAATTCGACACTGTGAATAAATAGTGAATCCTCTTTCTACCCGGCCATTTTTTAAGAAATAGTACGTAGTGTCGGACGCGGGAAGTGGAACCGAACCTCCCCGGACCCCAGCTTCTACCCCGCATTTCTGCCTTGCTTTAAACTGTTTGGACCCACACGGAGACAAGCTATCACCGGCCGACTGATCCGAGTGGAACTACGTAACAGTGGCACTGATTGCCAGCGTAGCTAGTTAGCTTAGAGCATATGATAACTATATCTATGGAGCATTGAGTGCTGTCTAGTCGAATACGGTCGAGTAGGCAGAAAAGGCTACAGCCTGCTGCTATCACATGGCAAGGGTGCGCGACATCATAGACTATCTTAGTCCAAGCAATCGGCAACCGTGTCGGTACAGTATGGCATGTTAAGGAGAGGTCAAATGTGACTATGGGAAACGACCTCCTAGGCTGAGGTTCCTAGCCATAAAATCTTTTTTAATTTTTATCTTCTTTTTCTCTTATTAACTTATTTCTTATTATATTTTTATCTCCCTCTCACTTTATTACTAGAACACCTATGCTCGGCACGGAAACCTGGAGGCTACCATCTTGCAGGCATATATAGCTGGGTGCCTCTACCCTGGGAGCAGATCGACTTTCAGGGCCATGATATTACAGAGGTAGCTTGGAATCAAGATTGCTTCCTAACAATTCATCACAATTGCAAGATGCTTGCGTACATGTACCATTAAATCTTCCAGCTTGCTCCAATTTTACCAGGGACTTGAATTCAAATCGCGATTTGGATTCTATTAATCAGTTGGAAAAGATTAGCGCTTGTACAGACACCATCTGTAAGCTATCCTTTTTGTAGAGAACGATTGGCGCTATAACCCAATGTGCTTCCTTGAATGTTTCATGTTTGATGGTTGTTTTCAAGGTAACTAGAGAACAATCTCCAGGACATGATACCTAGGTAACTACCTAGATATGTTGCTAACAGGGCATTGATTGGATACCTAGGTAGATGTTGATCTTTCCCTAGCGATTGTCGGGCCGCAGACGGAGCGAATTTTCGTATGTATTCGGCTCCGTTCCGATGATGGTAAGCGATTTCGCTCACCTCGTGATGTTCTATCCGTACAGTACTGTAACACCAGACTACATAGTTAGCTTGCTGGCTTTAGTGGCAATCATGAATAAGACAAAGCACATGTGTTGGAAGGGCGACCCCTCCCGCTGAAAAGATTACTGCTAGGAGGCAACAAACTTGTTTATCGCGGCTAAATCGGAAATATTCACAATTATCTCCTCGCATTAAATTCGACCGTGCTAGACTTCTCTGATTGTCCACGGGTGTTGTCTAGTGCCTGTTCAAAGGTACCATTTATTCACCCATCTCAATCAATAAATCGAGTAGCAAGTTACGTCGAAACAGTATGACACCATCACTGATCGACGCATCCCACCACTCCAAAGCCGCAAGAATGAGTGCATCTTCGTCTGAAGCGCTCTGTCATATTGTTACCCCCTGTTGGCATGCTTGGCTATGGCTTCGAGGATTACCAGACCATTGCAGCTCTGGATGAATTAGCTGGCGTGCCCACAACGACCGCTATCTCCTAGATTCGGGCTCAACCGACTCAGGTCCCAGCAAGTTGGCACTTGGAACCATGACATGCCCTCGTGATTCATACATTCGCGATTTGGGGAAGCTCTTGAGTTACGTTGTCAAATACAATGTCCCTCTTCTCACGTCGTCTGCAGGTGGAGATGGTAGCAACAAACATGTCGATGAGTATCTGGAATTCATCCAGGAAATCGCAGACAGACCGGAGAATAAGTAAGCGCTGTATAAATTCCAGGCTAATGTTGAAATGATGCCCTAATTCAACATCGGTGCAGATCATGGAAGCTTAAAGTCCTCGCCATATATTCCGAGGTGGACAAGGGCCTGGTGATAAAAAAAACTGGAAATGGGTCAGGTTACAGGTTGCGGGAGCTCTGTCCCTGCATTGACTGTAGAGACACTCAAACAGACGCCTACAGTCGTTGCCCAAGTAGGACCGGAGCCTTTTCTCCAGGCCATGTCGGCTAATCCGGACTTCGACATCATCGTTGGCGGTCGCGCATACGATCCGTCGCCATATATCGCATTTTGTGCATTCCACGCATTAGAAACAAAAACCGACTCTATGCTAACTTTAAGCCCCCAGGAACTAGGGGCCTTCACACACATGGGAAAGATCATGGAATGTGGTGGTATCTGTGCTACGCCGAAGAGCTTGTCGGCCATGACCACAGTCTATAAGGATTGCACCTTTGATATCAAACCATTGGATCCCAAGGCCAAATGTACACCTCTCAGCGTGGCTGCGCATACACTCTACGAGAAATCACGTCCGGATATTCTGTCCGGACCCGGTGGTTATCTTGACCTCTCTCAGTCCCAATACGAACAGCTTGCCGATGGGGTATCGGTGCGAGTCAGGGGAGCCACTTTCCATTCCTCAGCATCCCAGAATCTACCCTACTGCGTGAAACTAGAGGGTGCAAGGGTAGTCGGCTTTCGTACATAAATGATGGGCTCGTTCCGAGACCCCATCATCATCCCACAGATCCATTCATTCTTAGCCGGTGTGAAACGCTCTGTTATCATTCAACACACGCACATCAAGGACTCTTGGGACATTGGCTGGCATGTATATGGGCTTAAGGAGACTGGCCCGCTGCCAAAGGAGATCATGGTTGTGGCCGAGGTCATAGCAGATAGCCAAGCTGTCGCCACCAGCATAGCATCGAGTGCCAGAGTGGCATGCGCGCATGGCGCATACCCGGGGCAGAAGGCAACAGCAGGAAATTTTGCAATGGGTATCGGTGGTCGATTCGAACTCGAGACCGCGGAATGCGCCGAATTTAGTATCTACCACCTGATTCCTCTTGATGACGGCCAGGAGGGTGCATCGTCACTGGGATCGATCGACAACCGAATCTTCCACTGGAAACAAGTGGTCATTGGCCGAGGGGAAGGGCATGGGAATGAAGATGCAAAAGACAATGCTAAACTTCCCCTCTTTCATGGACCGACCACTACTCCTGCATTCAATGGTAAGGCGAAGGGTGAGGCACCGACTACAGTGGCGCAAGAATCCCCCAAGCTGCCGTCACGTCTGGTGGGCGTGGCCAAGGTGGTACGGTCGAAGAACTCCGGGCCATATGAGATTACATTGGACGTGGTATTTGACAACCCGGCTGTTTATCAAGCTATCAAACGCTCTGGGCTCCTCAGTGGTGAGGTAATCGCCAGGCTCTATGGCCTCCGCATAGACCAGTTGATATGGTGTGGTTTCTTCGATGTCGCTCTAGCTTTCAAGGCCACCATACCACGAATGCGAGATGGGAAGCCGTCGTGTTCTGGAGGTTTTATGGAGGACGATGTGCACGGCTGCCAGCAGTATTTGCAGTTAATGGACCTGATGCTGGACGGATCGTTAGTTGAAGAGCTGGCGCACCTCGACCTCTAAAGGTCTAATATCTTCTCAAAGGCTTTCCAGGACCAGGTTTAGCTTCTATACCTTGCAGTATATACTAGAACATTTGTTGGGGGTCTATTAACCTCATCTATTAATAGTTATCTGAGCCATGCTTGAAGATACCTATGTAACCAACCAAAGTTTCCGGAAGGTTGATAGCCTAGGTATATCCTTCGCTGAGGTACATGTACCTAGGTAACTAAGGTTCCATTGGGACCTTGGAATCCTCTCTCTATTACCTAGGTACCTTGGTTTATTTTCTATACCTAGGTAGCTTTGCCCGCTTTTCAGTGTCCCCGATCATGCATCCACACTTGTTTACTTCGATGAGGCATGCCTACCTAGGTATTTTATAGAGCTGATTTGCCCGTCTATAGCTTATACCTAGGTAATAATTAACATATTCTGTAAATTGCCATACCAATTGGGTGTAACATGTTGATTCCCCGAAATCGATAGATATTACTAATACCACATGCAAGGTTCCAATGTATATGTCAGGCATCTATTGGATGGTCACAGCAATGAGAGTAGGGCAATTTGAAGCGCCATACTAGCATTATCAATGATATCTTCAGGAGCGACTTGAAATCCTTGCTCCTGATACTCGATAGCTATTTGAGCAGCTGTAAGTAAATCTCCTCTGACGTGAAAGAATGGGGTCTGCATTGTCGCTTCATTTGGCAACTTGTCATTTTCATCACCCAATACCTTCGACCAGATAGCTTCGACAAGAACCCTAAAGCGTTCGATATTCTGCTGACCCGTGCCCTCGGCTGACTCAACAAGTTTAGTGTGGCTCTCAGGAAGCGGAAGAGGTAACAAGGGCTTCATGTTCGATATCAACAGGGAAGCAGGTTCATGTGGATGTTCTGAAATTCTGGTGAGCATCTCACAAAGCAGGTCACACATATTTTGCGCTATGGATTCAGGTATGGACCGGCTTGAGTATGTAAAGTCGACATAAAATTCATCACCCGCTGGACCTGTCCAGATCCATATGTCGGATACGTCGTGATCAGGGGTGAAGTTTCCTAAATGCATCTCGATATCTCCCCACATTTCCATATTGTCCATGCCCACATTGAAGTTGGTATGCTGCAGGATTGAGCTCATTCTTGTCCATTTTGGCCAACTGGTGCATTTCTCAATAATGTCCTGGAAACCCAACGATCCATAGGCTGAAATATCCAAATTCCTATTTTGAATTTGCAGCATTAGTTCGGATATCGATTGCCGCGGATCTATTTTAACCCTAATAGGGATAAGATTCATGCAGGGTCCGACGATTTTATCGATTCCTTGGATGGGAACATTTCGCCCCGTAGTGGTTTGTCCAAAGACGACATCTAAAGTACCTGATATCTGTGCCAGGACAAATGCCCACGCAACTTTGACCGATGTAGCAAAGGTAATGCCCTGCGACAAGATCGATGGAGCTGAGACAACTCGTTTGAGAGACTTGTTAACTAAGTTAGAGAATGACGGTTTTGAATGATGAAGCAGATTCGTCATCACAGAGTTTTCCAGCTCATCTCGCCAGAATGACTCGGCTTCAGACGCATCTGTTGTCTGGGAAGATCCATGAATAAACGCCGAGAAAGGCAAACTGGAGCTTAAGTCTTTCCCACAGTATGCCGCCTTCAGATCTTGCAGTATAATTGGTAACGATATGCCATCGTATTGGCTGTGTGACACTCGCATCAATAGTTCGTTATCATTTGGTCCGTAGTTCACGAATATAAAACGAATGCTTGTCTGTCCGAGGGGTACCGGAAGTGTCATGTCACTGCTAAAAATTGATTGTCTGTCGGCCGGGTTGTCGCTACATTTTAGTTGAACAAACTCGGGCGAAATATGCTTTAAAACAACCTGCAAAAGCTGGCGTTTGTGGGTGATGAAAACCGTGCGTAGAATAGGGTGATGCTCAAGAAGCTTATTGCAGGCGAATTGAAGTCGCGACAGATCCAAAGCCCCTTTAAAACGGAACGCGAGGTAGTTGTTATACCCTCTAGTTTTCAATTGACCACACCCAAGGACCCAGCGCTGGTAATCGGTTGCTGGAAGAATATCTTCAATCTCGTCAGATACATTAGGAATCCGAGAATAGACTACGGTTTGGAGAAATTGAGGTATGGCCTGGCTGCCTAATGATGAGAATGGTTTGTATGCTCGGGGAACTTCAAATGAGGAAATCGGTGTGGCGGCCTTGCTCATATCTTCTAGCCTTGGTAAACTGAAAATGTCTCTCACGGCTAGAGAGATGCCATCTTCTCGTGCAGCGGCGGATAATCTCATGGCAGCCACTGAATCTCCACCAATTCGCAGAAAGTTGGATTCTGCTCCCACAGATCCAGGATCTACGCTAAGGACTCTTAACCATAATGAATAGAGCCTTTTTTCCATCTCAGTTGATGGCAAGCGTAGTGCTGTCTGCTCGACTAGGAAGTAGTGACGAAGCTGCTCTTTAGTTAAGCCCTCACCAAATTTCCGTAGCACGTTGCGATCAACTTTTCCTCCAGCAGTCAGAGGCACATGACTAACTGGAATAAAAGCTGACGGGACCATGTGAGATGGAAGCGCCTGCTCTAAGTCTGACCGAAGTTGATTAAGAGCGGTCTTCATAGCGTCGGTAATGGATAGTGGCGTCACATCCAATCTGGAGATGGGCGCAGAGTCCTCACGTATATGAATGAAGGCTGTCAGAGTAGAATCTTTTCCACTTGAAGATACGTTGAGTATCTGAACAACGGGAAACCATCCTGATGGGGCATATTGCATGACCTGGTGCTCGATTTCACCCAATTCAACACGTTGTCCATGAAGCTTAACTTGTGTATCTCGACGACCAACAATGAGTATGTCGCCATTTGGAGAGTATCGCACGAGATCGCCTGTCCTGTACATTCGCCGTTCTTGAGCATAAAGTCCACTTGCCCACCGTGGACTCTCTATAAATGCTGCTGCGGTCTTCGTGGGGTCGTTAAGATATTCGCGCGCGAGAGTTGGCCCCATGACCACAAGCTCACCAACACAACCGATGGGAGCTAATTTATTTGGATTCAATGGCTCTATCACCCAAAGAGAAGCACCAACTTGTCTGCCAATATTTGAAGGATCGGACGTAGGACTTACGCCTGGCGCACATGCGCACCAGATTGCGCATTCGGCAGGACCGTAGGAGTTGATGAGATACAGGCGTGATGCCCAGGATTTGAAGTTTTCCGCTGTTGCATGTTCTCCTCCAAGCACCATGACCTTTAACCCAGGAACTTCCTCTGGATTTAGCAAAGCCGCTACAGTTGGAGTTAGGAAGATCCAATTGACTTTCAGCGCATTGATTGACAATGCCAGTCTACTAAGTCGATCTTCTTCCGATGGCACACAGACACAACCGCCCTGGATCAAAGTTGAGAGTATCTCGCCCATACTCACATCGTAAGTATATGCCGCAAATTGCATTACTCGAGAGTTTTGGTTGATGAGCAGAGCTTTGCAGTGTTCCCTAGAACTGCTGCAAAATGAACCATGTTCCATAACAATGCCTTTAGGCGTACCGGTCGAACCAGAGGCTGCGAATAATCAGTATTTAGGATCAGAACTCCTTTTTTTCGATAAGGGGTGCTCACTGAATACAATAAAGGCTGCATTTGACGGGCTTCCGGGTCCGTAGTAGGCTTTTGAGAGTTCTGGCAGCTTGCTCTCAAGATCTTGGTCAACAACAACAATAGAGTACAATGAAGAGTCAAATATGTGTCGATACTCTGTCCCTGCCAATATAACTTTTGCTGAAACATATTGGATGATATGATTCTTTCGAGTCTTTGGGTGCTTGGGATCAAGGGGCACATATGCAGCTCCAGCTTTGAGTACTGCTAAGATGGCCACTATCGTCCATGCGGATTTGTCGAAACATAAGGGAACAAAATCGCCAGTACCAACACCTAAAGCACTCAGATAACGAGCCAGCCCGGTTGATAAGTCGTTGAGCTCTTCATATGTGTAGCTAGTATCCCACGAATCAATCGCTAGCGCATTTGGCTGCTTGGCCGCCTGTTGCTCGATCAATTGATGAATGCAAGCATCCGACTTCACATAATCCATGAAGTTCGCATTCCATCTTCGTACTTCTTCCTTGTCCTTCTGGCTACATATATCAATGCTACCCAAGCTCGTGTCAGGTGCAGCATCATTCAACTGCTGTAATACTCCCTCGAATTGATCCATGATCCGTTGCATCTGGCGCGTTGGGATAATATGATCCCGATATTGAACAGTGATTTTCACTTTGTCCTTATATAGCCTGCACTCGATGATTAAAGCGTATGTAAGTACTACCATTTCCCCCTTTGCGAATAAAGCATTATCCTCCCAAAGATTACTTGACATGTGCTCTGACCCCTCCGGTTGAATTACAAGAAGATTCTGGAAACTGCATGCTGTCTCAGCCTCCGGTCCCAGACGCTTGATATTTTGCAAACCAGTGTGTTCAAATGCCATCATCTCGGTGGCGTCAGCCTGGATCTTCCGAAGGAATGTACCAACTGTTTCTTGGTTGTTTATTGACACGCAAACTGGGACAGTAGTAATGGTAGGGCCAGTCATTCTCTCGATATTTGGCAATGAAGCGTTGCGACCCATAAGTGTTGCTCCGAAAAACACATTATTTGTCTCCGCATAGCGAGCTGTAACAAGAGCCCATGCAGCTCGAATAACTGTTGATAATGTAATCTCAGAGCCAGCCAGTCTGCTTATACTGGTGAGTTGTGATAGTTGGGTTTCAACTTTGGCTGGAGTTACTATTCTCGGGTCAGGGAACGTCGCCAGTGATTTATTTTCAAACCGAGATTTCCAAAACCGCTTTGCAGAGCCAGAATCAACATTGTTTAGGTGTCTAATAAAACCAGCGTATGGAGCATATACATTGGTGACTGGCTTATCATTGTATAGACGATCAAGTTCTTCCATAATGAGCATAAGAGACCAGCCGTCGTATAGAGAGTGATGCGCAGTCAGTATGAAATATCGATCATCCGCCCCATTGTTAACAATGGCATATCGAACTAGCGGAGATCCATGTCCCATTAGTTCCTTTTTATCTTGAGCGAGGAAGTCCTCCAAATTAGATTGATGTCGCCAGACTAGTTTCTCTTTTGTAATAAATTGAATGCATTGGGAGCCGACATATGTAATCCGAGTCCGAAGAACGGAATTTCGGTTAGCAGTTGATTGCCAAGCTCTCTTGAAGCGATCGATGTTGACATGAGGTTGTAAGCGTAGAATAATCTGACTCATGTAAGATCCAGGATGCTTTATTGATAGTAACATGAGGCCTTCTTGTAGTGGACCGCATGGGAACGCATCTTCAATATCTCCAGAGTATATTTGCTGCAGTTTCTGAAGTATATTCGTCACCTCTTTGACACCTTCCGAGCCCTTAATAAGAGAGAACGGCCCTATGATGTCGTTGTCACTGTCATTAAGATCTTCCATGACCTCCGCCATGTCCTCTAGGCGCGGACTTTGAAATATTTGGGCGACATTTATAATAGTCTTGCTCTCACGGGCAAGAGTGGTCAGCTTCATCGCACTAATTGAGTCACCGCCGAGACCGAAGAAGCTGTCGTCAAGCCCAATGGATACATCATTATTCAATCCTAAGACATGCCTCCACAGGCCGGCCATTTGCATCTCATTTTTAGTCCTCGGTTTACGCTTTTCCTTTTCGGACAAGGAGTAATGTGATATATCTGCGCCTGACAACTGGGATGCTATGTCCCGTAGCTTTCGTCGGTCCATTTTCCCAGAAGATAACAGGGGCATTTTTGAGAGTGTAATGTAGAGTGTTGGAATCATATACATAGGTAATATATCTGAAAGCGCAACCTTAGCCACCATAACTGTTCGTTTCAGTTCATCTGGCATCAAAACTGGTAATGAAGTTTCCTGCCCGGACCCTGACAACAAGGTCTCGGAATTAATAGGAAAGAATGCTGTTAACTGTCGATTCTGGTGAACCCCTATGGTAACATATTCGACAGCAACATGTTTGACGCCCGACAAGTTTGATTTCAAGTGATGTTCGATATCACCTATTTCGGTTCGCTGCCCACGGATTTTCACCTGGGCATCTTTTCTTCCAACAATCCTGATCGTGCCATCTGCACCTGCTGACGTGTTATAACAGACGAGATCACCAGTCTTGTACATCCGAGTGTTAGGGCCGGACTCGCTCTCCGGTCTATGATCTCGTGTTATGGAAGTGATCGATGCACTATTGGCAGAATCATTGCTCACAGTCGCACCGAGCGAGGCGTTTGTGTGATTCAAAGATTTTCCGGCCAGCCATTTCGACCTGTCGACAAATACTTCTTGAGACCGTTCAGGATCATTCAAATACCAACGAGCCAAAGTAGGGCCTTCGATCAAGAGTTCCCCGATGCACCCTACAGGAACCAGTTTGTGATGATTTTCAGGGTCAACGATCCAGCATGCACATCCAATAGGTGAGCCAATTAGGTCTGGAGCAACGCCTCGTTCCAATTGCTCGTTAATCACAGAAAATACACAGGTTTCGGATGGCCCGTAACCATTCACAAGAAAGACACGATCAACCCAGACGTCTATATTGTCTGCTCCAAGCGGTTCTCCTCCTAGGACGAGAGTCTTCAAACTTGGGACGTGGTCAGGATGGATTGTTCGAACGAACGAGGGCGTAAAGAATGCCCAATTGACCTCAAATTCTCTCATGCTTTTCGTAATATCTCCCAGGCGTTCGGATTCAGGCGCTACACAAACGCAGCCGCCATGGAAAAGGGTTGTTAGGATTTCCAATATACACGCCTCAAAAGCGTAAGAGGAGAAATGTAAGACTCGGGACTGAGAATTTAAATTAAGACGTTTTCCATGGTGTGTAGCCGCAGTACAAAAACTGCCATGTTCCATAACAACGCCTTTCGGTGTTCCAGTCGACCCAGATCTAATAGACAATCAGCAGATTGCGTTGACATAAAATTGATTGATCTATAAGGGAAGAGTGAAAGGTTCGACGTCTATTTCTTGGAACCAAAACCCCAAGCTAAAATTGCTTTGGATAATGGGGAAAGGGTAATACCAAATTTGGTGGGATATACATACGTGAAAATAACATAGGCAACGTTCTTCGAATGAACAGTGCGGCATGCCACCCCCTCGTATGGAGGAAGACCATATATGGTTTCTCTACTGACGACAAGGGAGTTAGTGGCCAGTGACTGGCTCAACTCCTTGTATTGGGGTGAACAGAGGATGAGAGAAGTTTGTGTTGCATTAACGATTTCTTGAAGCCGAGATGGAGGGTAGGAAGGGTCAATGGGAACATATCCTCCACCTGCTTTCAAAACTGCCAGTATCGCCACTACTGTCCATGCAGACTGTGTAAAGAGCAGTGGCACCAGTGATTCGGGACCAATGCAAAACTGGGCCACCAATTGATGGGCCAGGGTTCTTGAAAGTTGATTGAGTTCACTATACGTTAAGTTATCATCCCACGAGCAAACTGCCATAGAGTCGGGATTTGTAATGCTGTGATTGGCAATGACTTCGTGAACACAGATGTCTAAGTATGAAGGAATATTTTGATTCCACGACGAAATATCTTTTGTGTCCTGAGGGCTGCACAGTTCGATATCGGCGAGCGATTTATTCGCCCCATATCCATCAAGTAGCTGTTTGATCACATGCCCAAACTGCTGGAGTATTCTCTTCATCTGCAAATTAGAGATAATCCTCTGGTCATACTGTGCACTCATATTAACCCCTGTATCTGTTAATTGGCAGTCAAGAAGAAGCAAATAAGTTGAAGGCGCATCTCGGACAACAGTATCAGCGAAGAGGTTCGACTTTACGGCATAATCTGATTTCAGGCCTTGGATTGCTAGCAAGCTTTGGAAATCACAGGCCCTTTCCGCATTGGGACTGAGATTTTTGATATTTTGAACTCCAAAATCTTGATATCTCTCCATTGCACTCGCTTGTTGCTGGACTCTTCCCAAAAATCCCTCAATTGTAAGCTGGTAGTCCAGGGCTATATTGAAAGGCACGGTAGCGATAGTGGGACCCATAACACGATCCATTTCAGAATCAACCCGTCCATCTAGTGTTATGCCAAAAACGACATTGCTTGGGGAATCAGAATATTGCGCGAGAAGTATTGCCCAGGCAGCTTGAACAATCGTCGCAAGAAGGGACGTGTTTTCAAGCCCTGCACCTGATAGCGCTAGAGAATAGTCTAATGAAGCATCCGCCAACGCTTGGTGTCCTGGTGGAAGTCGAGGAAATGATGGAAAGACGGGCTCTGCAAATTGCGTCGCCCAGAAAGCCTCTGCGTCAGAGATGTTGGCATTAAATACCCGATTAGCGAAATCATAATAGGGCATGGATTTAGGAGAGGTTATATGGGCATTTCCGAAGACCAAGCTGTCATATACGTCTGAAATCTCGGAGAACAATAAGAACAGTGACCAATTATCGAAGACGGAGTGATGAGCGGTCCAAACGAAGTACCGATTACCAGAGTCTGCTTCTTCCACAAGAGCATACCTCGTTAACGGCTGCCCATAGCTCACTTGTACCATTTTGTTGTCCTTCAGATACTGGTCTAAATTAGGAGACCTCTGCCACACAATATCTTCGTCTAGAACGACCAGGACCGAGCCAATTGTCTTTTCAACGTGGATAACTCGCGCTCGGAGGATATCATAGGCATTATGGACAATTTCCCAAGCCTTACATAAGTGTTTCGCATTCGTATCTGGTCGCAAATGGAATATGTGCTGAGCCACATATGCCCCTGGTTGTTTATTTGATAACAGAATGAGACCTTCTTGTAATGGTGTACATGGGACAATATTTTTGACAATATCTCCCTCTATACCATACTGTCTCTTTAGGTCATGGTAAGTAGCTTCGCTGACAGGCTCCGCTACCGCTGCCATATCAGAAAGTTTAGGGTTCTGGAAGATTCTTGCCACAGTGATGGTGATGCCAGCAATCCTTCCCGCAGCTGACAATCGCATTGCAACAACAGAGTCCCCGCCCAGTCGAAAGAAGCTGTCATTAATACCTATGGATGTGTCCTCAATACCTAGGACTTGGGACCACAGCTTGTGAAGGATTCTCTCCATTCTCGTTCGAGGCTTTCCTTTTTCATCCTGAAATTCATCCAAGGAATATAGCTTCACTTGTTCGGTAGGAAGTTTTGTCACGACTCGAGTGAGTTTGCCCCTATCTATCTTGCCGGAAGTCAAGAGAGGCGTTTTGTTCACGGGGATATACATAGTCGGGACCATGTATGAGGGAAGACTATCTTCTAAACAAGCGTTCAGTTTCACTAGCAGCTTTCTCAGCTCTGGAGAAATTGCTAGCATTAGTTGATCCTCATCCACTTCAGTAGCTTTCGCTTCAAACTCCAAGAAAACTGCCAGGAGACCTCCACCGGGATGTCCGGCTGGATTTGCGTGAACGACAGCCATGTTCACCAATCCATGAGATGAAAGAGTGAGTTTTACTTGATACTCAATCTCACCCAACTCTACTCGTTGGCCATGGAGCTTTACCTGAGTATCAATACGCCCCAAGATCTGTATGGAGCCGTCGGCATTGTATCTGGCCAAGTCGCCACTTCTATAAAACCGCCGGGCCGGAACTACTTTTTCTTCGCTGAGCCAGGCCGGATTTTCAATAAAAGATTCCATGGTTCTTTCTTTATCCTTAAGATATTCTCGTGCAACATTCGGTCCTTCGAGGAGGATTTCGCCTACTGCTCCAACTGGAACCAAGTGGTCAGTATTTGAAGGATCGACAATCCACACTAACAGTCCAACTGCTCGTCCAATGTTGTCCGGCTGGTCGTCTTTTTCGCAGCCTACTCTAAGAGTAGAAGCAAGAGCGCATTCTGCAGGTCCGTAGAGATTGACTAATTCCAAGCTCGGCGCCCACTCAGTTAAATTGATTTTCTTCATCGCCTCACCGGCTAGCACGAGATGTTTTAAGGTGGGGACCTTATCTGGGTCCAGTAGAGAAGCCACAGTGGGAGTGAGATGCGCCGAGTTAGCCTCCATACGAGTGAATGCAATCTCCAAGTTATTCATCCTCTCATCTTCGGACGGAATACAGAGAACACCACCGCGAGTGAGTGACATGAAAATCTCGGTTATGCTGACATCAAAGACAAACGCAGAAAACTGCATTGTTCGTGACTCAGTACCAATGTTCATGGCTTTTCCATGATGCTCCAAAGACGAGGCAATAGCACGGTGCTCATGTACAATCCCTTTAGGGGTCCCGGTGCTTCCACTTGTAAATAGAACAAAAGCCGCGTTCTCTGGGCGAACTTTCCAGCATGCCTTATCAGGTGTATCCCCTGATAACAATTCTGAATGAAACAATTTCTCTTGAACCACAACAGTGTGAGGAACAAGTCTCTCAAGGCCATCCCTTTTGAACAAATCGACGTTGAGAGGGGAGACAAGGCAACACAGGGGTCTGGTGTCTCTGATAATATGTTGTAGCCGCTGAATTGGGTGAGAAGGGTCAATCGAAACTACGACGCCACCAGCTTTAAGCACACCTAGCATGGCCACAATCGCCAGGGTCGACTTTTCGAAGCATAGCGTCACATGTATCTCCGGCCCGACACCCAGAGATACTAGATGATGAGCTAGTTGATCGGCATAGGTTTCGAGCTGACTCCATGTTAAATCGCGGTCCCATGATGTCACTGCTATCGCCTGAGGATTTCGTCTGGATTGCGCGCTAACCATGTCGTGTAGGCACATGTTTATTGTTTTCGGAATCTCCGCATTCCATTCCCATACCTGTCGTCGATGTTGGTCACTAAATAGATCAAGCTGAGCGATGCGTTGATCTGGGTTATCAGTTATCGTTTCAAGAGCTTTACTGAAGGTGGACGCAATATTCATGGCCTGTTCCTGGCATATGCATTCAGTCCGATACCATAGCTCCATTTTCACACTGGTGTCTGAGACCCATGCTTGAACACCGAGATCATACTTGAAGTAAATGTTAGTAATTTTTATTTCGCCCCTTTTTTCAGCTTTTTTCTGGAATAGAATTTACCTCGTCTGGCGAGAACTGGTGAATCTTTCTGATAGTCATAGAGAACCCGTTTTCAAAGCTCGGGGGGGCTTCTTTGAGAACAGTCATGGAAGTATTAAACAATTGCTGGCCGTACAGGCCAAGTTCGTGCTGAATCTGTGCGAGTGAGACATGTTGATGCGGTAAACTGGCGAGATAGTCGGCTTGAGATTTTGCAATTATGCTTCTAAATGGAAGAGATTTCTCAAACTTCATTCGGCAGACAAGCATATTAATCAACGTTCCTACGAGTTCGTCAATGCCATCAACTGGAAGGTCACGGCCAGATGTGATGTAGCCAAAGCACACATCATCAGACCCAGTGTATTTTTGAAGAATCAATCCCCATATGGACCTGAACAACGCCGACAGCGTAAGATCTTGACTCTGACAAAATTTAAGTAAATGGCGGGGATTCCTAATGTCTACCACCAGTGACTGTGATTCTGATTGTGGCGGCGACCTTGAGAGACTATAAGTAAGATTTGGCAGCAGGCATGGGTTCAGCCCCTCCAGGTAACTTTTCCAATACCGATTGTCAACACTAGACTGTGCTTGCTGGAGAGAAGCAATATACGAAGAATATAGACCGGGAGGGTTTATAGCGAGGTTTTCGTGGTATGCCAGTTTCAAATCCCGAGCAATCAAGGCGAGTGATGTTCCATCCACCAGTGTATGCTCAACATTGAGCCTAAAGAACAACTTGCCCTTGGTCGTCGGAAGAATGGTAAAGTTATGTGGTGGGCGAGTCTCTCTATAGTCGCCTGGCTGAGAAGTATTGAAGACTTGAACCACGTCTTCTATCGAGTCGGAAGCTACAGTCTCTAGAATGGTCGTTGTCTCCGTTATATCGTACTTTCTCAGTACCACCTGATCAAAGGATCCGCCCTGAGAAACGCTTTCCACAAAAAAGGTACGAAGACTGGAATGGCGATCTACAACGCGCTGCCATGCATCCCTGAGACTCGTGATGCTCAGAAAAGACCCCGCGACCTGAGGGACTAGTTCATAAATTGTTGATGTATTATAGGACCCTTTTAATCTGGCCTTGCTCAATATCATACCCTGCTGCATTGGTGAGCAGGGATACGCGTCTTCGATATTTTCCAAGTCTGTTACTCCCACTTGATGTAACTGATCTTTGATGGATTTTCGTAGCCGGTCGTAATTCTCAGTTGAATTCGCCTCTTCATCCGTCATCTGCGCAGTAGGAATAGTGTGCTGCGCTATTTTAGAAATTGTTCCCAATTTCATGATATCCTCGACTCGTAAATTGAGATTGTTACTCCTGCATTTCGCCGCCAGTATCATTGCCAAAGTTGAGTCTCCACCAAGACTGATGAATGATTGGTTTCGGCCAATTTTGTCAAGTGGAAGTCCCAGAACGTTACTCCATATACCCTGGAGGCGCTTCTCCATCGGTGTAACTGGTGGTTCTCTCTTGATGCCAAGCATTGCCACTTCTTCGTACGTGTCCACGTCCATTTTTTCGACGAATCGTTTCACAGCCAGTCTGTCAATTTTGCCAGTAATCGTAAGCGGGATCGACTTCACCATGACCCAGATAGTCGGAATTGCGTAGGATGGAAGCCGCTCAGCCAACAGCTCACGAAATTTTGATACCCAAGATGCTGCAGCCTGCAATTCGGATCCTTGTAGTATACTGATATCTCTTGTCCTGTCATTGCTCGTGGGAGAAAATTCGTGCAAGGCGACGACAGAGACTAGGCGGTGCTTGCACACTCCAACTTTTGGTAGGACCGGTAAGGAATTCCTAATCGCATCATCCGAGGCTAGGTTTCGCTCAATCTCTGACATGTCAATCCTTTGACCTCGTATTTTTATCATATTATCCCCTCGTCCCGCAAGCATCAAAGTCCCATCAGGATTCTGACGGACCAAATCCCCAACTCTATACCATCGTGACCCATACGGAGATGGCAGTCCATTTAACCAGTCAGGGCGATCAAGAAACGTTCGTGCTGTCTTTCCTGGATCCCCCAGGTAACCATCTGCTATCCATGGGGCATGGATGACTATCTCTCCGACGGCCCCAATTGGGACTTGGCGATCATGGTTGTTGATATCAACCACTCGGCAAACCCCCTTACACAGCCCAAGGTTTTGCACATCTGAGTCTGATGTGAAATTTTCTGGTCTGCAAATGGTCGGACACTCGGTTGCGGCCCAACCAACCCAAACTTTTGTGCGTTTAGAGGCCCATTTTGAGACTACCTCTTTCGATACTGGCTCTCCACATAAAATAAGGCTTTTAAGTGATGGTGCTGCGTCAGGCTGGACAGACTTAATAATTGAAGGTGATAGCATCGCCCAAGTTATACCCATATCATTGAAGATACCAGCGAAGTCATTTAGCTTAGTGTGGTCACTTGGTATACAAAGGCAAGCTCCACACCATAGGGCACACACGGTTTCAATAATGGACACTGACCAAGCATAGGAACTGGCCTGGAGTGCCATTGTGCCTGGCCCCATCGATGTATCTTTAATCCAGCACAATAATGCAGCAAGATAGCCACCGTGCCGTAACATGGCACCTTTTGGCCTACCCGTCGAACCGGACGTGAACATGACATACACGTGAGCATCAGCAGGTACTTTAGGGAGCGAGAGGATTTGAAGCGGTGCCGAGGTAATCTCCTTCATGGAACTTGTAGAGACAACCACAGTGGTTTCTACCACATCCGCCAATGATTCAGCATATTGAGCTGATGATAATAAGAACTTTGGTTCAATGTCTTCCATGATTTCCTTGAGACGGAAGACAGGCTGCGTAGGATCAACTGGCACCTGTGTGGAAGTCAGCACGAACTATTCAATATTAAGAACAAAATAATGGCATTAATTTTAGTAAGGATGAGAAATTGCACAAGAGAAAAGAAATCTTTGCTCAATCACATTATTCGTAGTGCGTAATCAAAAGTGTATTATTCAAACAAAGAAGCGAAGACTGTACGTACGAATGCGGCCCCGGCTTTGGATATAGCTATTAAAGCTATGACCCACCAACCGGACCGTTCGAACAGAAGAGGAATTTTCATTCCAATTTTGACGCCGAGATTTACCAGATGGAGTGCGAGAATCGAAGAAAGTTCATCAATCTCTCGATATGTCCATTTTTCATCCCAAGCATGGACAGCAGGGGCATCGGGCTGAGTTTTTGCTCGATTCGAGATGGCCTCATGAATGGTCACGTTGACGCTTTGCGGTCGAGCTTGATTCCATTCATCCACTTGTCGCTTGTGGCTGGGACTGAAGAGGCTCTGTTCTCTTACCGGAATGTCTGTATGATCTAGAATGCATTGCAATGCCATTTCCAGCGCACTCGCCACGTTTGTTGCTGATGCATCGGATAGCACTGAATGGTGATATTTTAGCTGTACTGATATCAAATCTGTAGACAATTTGACTTGAATTTTAATAGGGTACGGTGAACTTGTGGTATTTCCGTCTCCGTATCCATTGGTAATCGCAGCTCGATTCCCGTTGATCTGGCTATTGACCCCGTTAATCTTTGCTGCCGAAGTTCTGGGCGCGCCATCTTCATATGTGACAATCGTATTGAAAAGGCCCGTCTCCTGTAAGCCCAAGGCATACTCGAGCTCCTTCACAGAGCATTCGTTGTGACCTAAGTCACGTGCGAGGCCAGCCTCGACCAACTCGAGGGCACGTTTGAGGCTCGCTTTCCTGACCAAAATCAAGTTGCATGGTAGCAAGTGTGTTGAAGCGGTTTGAAATCCAAAACAAATCTCGTTTGTTCCCATATAGGTGCACAATACCAGGGCCCAGGCTGTTTGAAATATGGTCGACAAGCGCAGTTCGTGAGTCTGGCAGAATTCCTTTATTGACATCAAGGTTGGCACAGTGAGATCTATGCACTGGATTTTGTTTGCACCTGTTACCCCACCAAGCAAAGGAGGGAAGATACATGATTCTTTCTCCTGCAGGCGTGATATCCAATATTCAAGGTCCTGAGACGAGCTCTGGGCCATGGCTGGAGAAGAGGGGGGCGGGGGACTTGGAGCTTTGCTATACTGTACTTGTCGTACATGTAACTCGTGAGCAAGTTGGACGAAACCCATTCATGTTTATTATCATATCCAGAGATGAGATATTTGTCGCGTTCTAAGGGCGACAGTGGCTGACCTGCGTGCTCCAGCTGCACGACATTCCATTCTAGGCGTTTGGCAATCATGGTGGGTCTAGAAACAAGGAACTCGAGAGTATGTAGCACTCACTGCGGAGTACGAAGTTAGCCAAGTTAGTCTAAGAACTTAGAAGGGATACGGAATATGCCAAAAAAAACGATGTTATATGAATCCAGCCTGTTTTGATACTGAATTGTATTTTATTCTAGAGAAACCTTCGAAAATACATATGTATGAACTAGTAACGGGAACTTGCTAAGTGCGTATGTTCTAAAGGCTTGGCATGGCACGTTAAACCATCTTAGCCAGGACTTGGCAAAATCTAGCCTTGTATAGTATGCCTAGGCACAGTGAGGATTTCTTCACACGGGTTAGGTAGTAGGTACTATGTAGTAGTACTAGTACTAGTTAATATATAGTCTAGAGTACGGTACAGAGTACTAAAGTCTGAAGAATGAATATGATCTTAGGGCTACGACGTACTTCCTCCTGGAAATGGACTCCACTCGCTAATTCAAAAATAGGCATGTATCCTAGCGATCGATCGTACCGGTTTAGGACCTCTCTTTGTATGTGAGTGATTCTGTTTACTAAATATCTGGTAAATTTCTGTATGAATTGGATTTTTCTACTCTTCGATAAATCGCCTCTATGATCGGCCCTACAGAGTACGTATTTTGAGTCTTTGACTATCTCCGCTTAAGTTACTTCGTACTGACTGTGGGGCAACCACGGTCCCTATTTAAGTATGCGCCAAGTTAAAGTGGACGTCCGATGTTGTAGCGTTGCAAGTTTATGCACTCGACTTGAAATTTGAAAAAAGATCATTTCCGCGGTATCCTATTTAGTCTGGCTGCAGATACAGTATTCTTTTCATGGTTATTTGCCTGATCCACCCTCCGCACCCGTCGGCCGGCGTAAAAGCGTCTCAAAAGGAAGTATCTGCACGTTTTCCCAGTCCCAGATACCCTCCCGTACAAAAATGTCCTGCTCCAGTATCTTTCGGACCATCTCAGGACTTGGGGCATTAACCACCACCATCGAGCCGATGAATGGCCGAACAAGTCCCTCCTTAACATGCTCCTTGAAGACTGGCCCTGCGACCAATGATTAGCTGATGGGGACGGCTGAGTGAGACGCACGGCATACCTGCCCAAGAAACAATGCCTGATTGATGCAGTTTTACAAAGTTCTTGGAGTGTACCGGACGGATTTTAATGCGACGCTCAAGCTACATATGTGTTGCTGAATATTAGGTACGGCCTCTCGGATTTAACAACCAGAGGGGCACTTACGACACCAGGCTTATCGGCCAGCATCACTAGCCACTCTGAAGTCTTCTCTCTAGCGGACGAAACCGCTGAAAACGCCCTCCTAGTAACGCTATGAACCACGTATGCCATGTCGATGCGAATATCTTTTCCCTGTCCATTTTCTAAAGGCCCCTGTTCTCCTCTTATCTTGTTCTTCTAGTGGAGAAACCGGGCACAACATTGATAGATGAAAATATACCTACCAGTACAAGGTAATACTTAGGTACCATCCCGCAACGTATATTCCATCCATAATACAGACTATAGCTTGATTGATAGCGCTGCAATGTAACCTACCTATTTTGTTTAAAACCTTGTCTCCCAAGTGGCAAGTTGTCTCCATACCTCGACATCCTACGGGCCCCACTATCACGACCTACTACTCATTGCGCATACGGTATCATATATGCCGCCAATTAAATCGACGATCTACTACCTACACGATAGTAACTCCTCTATTTTCTATGAGTATTTATTTCCTCATGAGATTACGCGTAGAAAAACCTAAGTTTTCCTGGAAGATTGAAAGCGTCTTGGCCTGTACGAAGATTTGAAAAAGGAAATAGGTTAGAATCTCTTGCAACCAGTTATTGATAAATCGATTGCCCTGCTTCTGTATTATGATGTAGCTGTAGCCCTGGAGCGCCGATAAGATGTATTTCTAAGACATCTTTCGAGCAGCCTTGGTCCTGGTTGCTAACCCAGCTTACTTATTCTCACTGGCAACCCGCGAGCCGGCCCAGCACTGGAAAACATCACATTGTATGCTTGATCCCCCATCACTTCCGGTGCATCCTTTGGATACGCCACGTCGAAGTTGAACTTGCGGATAGTAAGAGCCAAAGTAATTCGCATTTCCATCATGGAGAGTTCTTGACCCGGGCAATCCCTGGGACCCTAGAAGAAATGTTATTATGATTTCACTTGCTTTCAATCGGCATATTTACCTTTTCAAAGGGTCTATATGCATCCTTTGTCATTTCAGCCGCTTTTGGCCCAATGAAACGCTGCGGCTGAAAGAGATCGGGGTCTGAAAAGTTCGCAGGGTCGCGATGAATGGGAAATGCTCTCACAAGAATGGGAAATGGCCCGTCGCGGTAGGTCGGATATCGGATATGCGTCTTTGGGTCAACCAAGTCGAAGCCTGGAACTCCATTTCGTATTGTGCCAGCGCCGACGAATAATCTTAGAGATTCTTTAATGACAGCCGTCGTGTATGGCATCCGTTTCAATATATGGGGTTCTTCAAGAATTCTTTTTTCGGCGCTGTCAGGATTGGTTCCAAGATACTCTTCGTGTTCTGTGCGAAGCTGGTATAACACATCCGGGTGCTTGTTGAGAAGATAATATAAATAACATAGCGATGCAGCAGTTGTGGCGTGGCCTGCGAAGAAGAACCCACGAATATTATGGATGATGTTGCGCATAAAGCCGGGGTCTGCGACAAGGGTTTCAGCTCCGCCTTCTCGGACCTGCTCGTAAGTGTCCAAGGCGAGATGTACTATTGATCTTTCTTCGGGTGCAACTTTGCCTGCTTTCCTTTCCTGAAACCGTTTGTTCACAACTTCTCCAATTAATATATCCAGCTTTTTCTGATAATGCCTTGCATTCCAGATCCGGGACGGGCTCAGAAGCCTAATCAAGTCTAAATTAATGGGAGGAATATATTTTGGCATCGCCAGAAATGCTTCCACTATCTCATGAGATTGTTTCTGTGTGTTGAAATCCGAAGCCATTGTAACTCTTCCTATCACATCAATAGTCAGACTTTTAGTGAGGGGAAGTAACTCGAAGACATCTCCAGTCTTCACATGCTCATCTAGCTTCTCAATGAATACTTTGACTCGCCCAACCACCATTGGTGTAAGAGTTGCAAGATGAGAACTTGAGAATCCCGGATCGAAGACTTTCCTCCAGAACTTCCATTGTTCTCCTGTTGTCGTAATTATGCTTTGCGTTCCTACAGTGTACTCCATCAAACGGTACATGGGATGTTTTGGCAAGTTCTTTAGCTGCGTGGTTTGTGCCGCAAGCGCCGGATCAAGAACTATGACCATGGGATCGTATGTTGGCCACAGGTCAAGGTAATAGATAGTGTGTAAATCGTACTCCCGTGCAATAGCTGCATGAAGAAGATTTATATGAGCATCAGCGGGCAGCTGAGATTTAATTCTTTTCACAATCGGTAAATGGCCATAAAGCCAATGATGAGGGGGGCCAGGCTTGAACGATCAGCTCTGATTCTTCAGGCGAAGTGTGATACTAACTCACCAGGCCAGAGAATTGACGTCGTTCTCGGAAGAGCTTCAAAATAAACCAGATGCATATTGATGTCACGACCGTGCCGGCTAGTTTTATCCAAAACAAGACATAAACCATTTTTCAATACGCACATGAAATCTACGCCTCTCGAAGTGCGTATCACAAGAGACACGTGACGGGCTTAAGAAGGCAGAGATCAGGGGACTTTGACTTGAGTTTCAACGAAAAACTCCGGATCTGAGTACAGACAACGCACGATAGCGATGTCAGTTCCAAACGCCGAGCAGCCTTATCTTATTCTTCGTTCTACGCCGCGAATCTACGGGTGTATGGATGTGATTAAGTTATAGAGGAGGTCCACTTGTGGCAGGCTGCTACATATGAAGTATGTAATTGTATGTTTAACAATACCATCACAGAGCTCTCAAGCCTGTCCTTCTTAGGAAGCTGAGTGGAAAGCTGAGAGCGACGGTCATGTCTGGCTATGAGAGTGGAGCAAGGTGGGGCGTAGGGCGGGTCGAACCGCATCCCTGCACTAAACCTTAAATCAATGTAACCAATCCAACCCACGTTATCCTTGGTTAGCATCTCAATGCCAGTCACTAACCGTGATTGGCAGGAGTACTAATAGCACTGTAACAGTTGTAGAGTTTTTTGGCCAATAAATAGAATGTAAGATGCGCATATCGAATATGCTAACCCAGCTATGCCGATAATTTGAATTTAGGATTTTAAATTCACAATTAGCCCTTTGGGTAATCAGCTTTGACCAACAGCGGGTCTAACACGATAGAAGTAGATCAACTGTACACTACAACCTTCGCACCTACGGCCACACATAGACGAATTAATTCCAAATCTCCTTTTTGCCAAGAATCGTTTGTAACCATAGTGCCTTTAAAGTTTATAGCCATGTAACTTGGCTAATAAGTCAAGTTTCCATCAATACGTAACGCCGGAATACAGAATTCTGTAATACCAATACCTATGTAAGACTGATCATTGGCGATTAGCATCTGAACCTGTCGGCTAGACGTAGATTTATCTAGCACAAAGCTGCCACCAAGGAACCATATCAGTTAAACATCTCAAGGCAGCCAGCATCATTGAAACCATGGAGCAAGGAGATATTGTAAATTTAGGTTCGTATCTCATCACATCCTTGATGTTGAACCGACACTCTGAATCAATCATCTCTTACTGTCCATAGGCGTGCTGGGGCGATTTTATTCGGCCCGGAATGTGTTAGGTCTCTACCGATTAGGAAATGCTCTTGCCGTCTGTACATATTCAGCAGAGGGGCTCGCAGATTCCGATTCCTGGTTCACTAAGCGATTTTCGCGAGCACTGTATCAAACTGTCCGGTACCATCCATCACTTTGCTATGGAATTGTGGACCAAACACAGGAAAAGGAGGCCCATTTTCTGAGATTACCAGCGATTCACTACGAAGACGTTGCACATTTCCGAGGGCAGGATCTCCAGGATCCAAGTGAGGAAGATGATGACCGGGCAATCGAAATTCTGCTCGAAGACTGGCATGCAAAAATTATTACCGATGGCCATCAAAAGCCAGCATGGAGGGTAGTCATCCTTAAGCATGGATCTCAATGGGGCTCCGGAATGCAAAGAGTTCCGCCAATTCAGAAAGTCAGCATCGCATTTCTAGCCCACCATGCGATTGCAGATGGCATAAGTCACGTAAATTTTCATCGAACGTTATTTCACTTCTTTAACAAGGAAGATAATGGAGAGAGTATCTGGCCATACATTGTTCCTAGGGACTTGAGATGCCCAGTCCTCCTGGAAGATGTGGTCGATCTACTCGCGAAGGATGAGAAAGACACGCATCACATTAATTATGACACTACAAACCTCTGGTCTGGGACAAACGTGTTTCTGCCATCCCCAACTGAGTACGAATCTGGTCTGCGCCTTATTACCATACCTTTTTCAAAAGTAAAGACAGTCCTGGGTTTCTGCGAGAGGAAACATGTTAGTCTTACCGGTCTACTTCATGGGCTGATCGTCGCCCATCTCGCACGAGCTGTTCCGCCTGGATGCACATTTAGGGCAGTCACTCCTTATTCTTTGAGACACATTTCGAAAATTTCCGACGACGAAATCTGCAACCACGTGTCTGCTTTGGTGCATGATTTTCCAGAGCAACTAGTTACAGCCATCCGCGACGGTCCAGAGAGCCCGGCAGAAGACCCAAGATTAATTATCAAAGTAGCCCAGCGCTTTTATAGTGATATGAGCGCCGAATTAAAGCGCACTCCGAAGAACAATGTTTGGGCGGCTCTATTTGGTGATATCAATTGGTATGCTCAGGCGAAAGGCCAACTTGGAAAGAAGCGGGCGTTAACGTACGAACTTTCGAATGTCGGCAGTCAAAAGATGTTCGAGTCATTAGAACTTCAAGAGAAGTCTCTTCTAAGATTGGAGAAGATGGTGGTCTCGCAATGCGGCTCTGTGTCTGGACCAGTTGTAGCAGTCAGCTGTATCAGTACTCCGGGAGGCCCATTGACAATTACATTGGCATGGCAGAAGGGAAGTTGTGAGGAACAACTCATAAACGACATGACGGCATATCTGAGCAGTCGTCTAATGGAGGGCTTTGGAGATGTAACAGATGCCTGATTATATGCTCGTAATTACCGAGGTAATATATATTTATTCATAGAACACTCGCAGCAGTTGGCTTTCCAATTCTCAATATCGCATCGAACATATAAATACCACTGCATTCTATGTACATAGCCTATAATCATGCATGATTGCTTACTATTTAGCGGGTGGTGTTAGAGATCGTTCAAGCTGACTTGTGTGAACTGTTTCGAGAGGAAGAATCGTCACTGATGACATATCCCATGTTCCCTGTCGAGCTAGATTAGAAAACATCACCGCATAAAGTCTTAAATATTAGAGGTACATTTTTCTCTATCGCTTCTCTCACGTTTTTAATACTGTCTGCTTGGCAGGCAAAAATTGTCTTCGGGTTACTGGTTTCGTTTGGCGATGTCCTCCCAGCAAAAGTTGCTTTCAATCCTAAGCTGGGTAGCTCTTTTGAGCCATTTGCGATTACCAAACTAGAAGTTCACGAGGTCAGCGTCTTATGTCAATCCCATCAGTTTCTAAGGCAGGGATTGAGGTTGCTCATACTATTCGTGGAGATATCTTCTCTTGATTTGGAGAGAATTCTGTCTCAGCTTCGAACTCCAAAGTCGTTGGGTTCTAGCCAGCATTTTGAAAGTCGAGGGCTCGAATTTGCTTGGTATCTGAAAGCAGGAAGAAACAGATTATCATTGTATTGGAGAGGATGCTACCTAGGTAGTATTTATCAGTACGAGCGCTTTCGGCTAGCATGTAATTAACTATGTGTATGTAATAGGCAGTATCAAATATCCCGCAAAATTACGCAGAACCCAAAATTGTTACGAAACTTAGGACCAAGACAAGAATCGTTAATACTACACTATGTGGACTTGACCTTGGCCTAGAATGCTTACTTACCAACCATGGATCGCTGGCTTGTGTTGGCAGTGCTAGTAGTTACTACGTCCACTCATGGATTCCGACAGCATCGTGGATCCATCTCCGCTCTTTCTCGCCATTCTATCAATCTAAAACAGGACAACTAGCTGAACTTGCATCACGAGAACATCTTTTTTCCCTAGACTTGAAGAAAAGTACAATGCTTTCCTCTAAGGAGCAGCTGGCCTATCTCTCGGGCCCAGAGGATGTAGGTACTCCAAGCCTTAGTTTTCGATCTTATACTAAATGTAGATAGCCAGCGCTCCTGGAACAGACCATTGGTCAAAAGTTTGCTGAGATTGTTTCCAGTTTTCCAGACAGAAGGGCAATCAAGGACGCTTCTGCTCAGCTTTCTTACAGGGAGTTGGATCAACGGAGTGATGCGTTAGCATTAGGGCTTCTGGATCTAGGCATTTCACACGGAGACCGAGTTGCAATCAGCTTAGGAAACAGTATCGCAAATGCGGTGGTAAGACTCCGACATTTTTCCCACCATCCTTCTTTAATCAAGAGTTTTAGATATCATACGGCTGTTTAAAAATAGGGGCCATTGTAACTCCCCTAAATCCAGCATATACTCCAGCTCAAGCTATTTCAGCGTTGGAACACGTGTCAGCCAAATGTTTTGTTCTGAGTACAGAGACTACGTTGCCTTACAAGCCCCCGAAATCAGCGGCACCCCTTCTGTCAGCAGTGCTACAAGGAATTCAGCGAAGTGATTTTATTTCACTACTGGTCGATAACTCAACTGGCGTATCTCATAAGTCTGAGTTCAAAGTCACGGCCGAGTATGAGATACTCCTAACGTCGAATCAAGGCAGGAAGTTGTCAGTACAGGGCGAGTTGAAGCCTCGTGATATTGCGACAATACAGTTCACTTCTGGAACAACATCGGCTCCAAAAGCTGCCTGTTTGACTCACCGAAACGTGTTGAATAATGGAGTATTCGTTGGCTTGGGAATGGAATTAACAGAGTCGGATATAGTGTGTTGTCCACCTCCGTTGTATCACTGCTTCGGACTAGTTCTTGGTATCATAGCTACTATGGCTTACGGTGCAACTTCCTTCTTCGAACAGTTATTTTTGGCCCCGTGGCTGACAATATTAGCAGGGGCATGTATAGTCTTCCCATCTGAAGCATTTAATGTCGGAGCAGTAGTCAGATCGATTAGAGAAGACCGACCAACTGCCCTTCATGGAGTTCCAACAATGTT
Organism: Trichocomaceae sp. PYS4502; assembly: GCA_023625875.1. Lineage (NCBI taxonomy): Eukaryota > Fungi > Ascomycota > Eurotiomycetes > Eurotiales > Trichocomaceae > Trichocomaceae sp. PYS4502. The sequence continues at coordinate 83,239 of JAMAFX010000069.1, forward strand.
TTTAACAGAGCTGGAGCTTATTGAAAAAGAATCCATTAGTCCAGAGGAACTTAAACATCTACGCACAGGAGTTATAGGGGGAAGTCCTATCCCGGCATCGTTACGACTCGCCTTGCACGAAAAGCTCAATCTCTCCAGTCTAACTAACTGCTACGGCCTAACTGAAAGCTCTCCAATAATTTGCCAGACGGTATCCACCGACACTCTAGAAACAAAGCTTAACACAGTTGGCAGAATGTTGCCCCACACATCTGCGAGGATTGTTGCTCGTGACGACCCAACTAGAACGTTAAAAAGAGGCGAAAAGGGCGAGCTTTTAATATCTGGTTACGGGGTTATGGAAGGTTACTGGAAAGACGAGAAAAGGACATCAGAATCTTTTGTGATCGAAGAGAAAGATGGTGGAAAACAAATATGGCTGCGATCTGGAGACGAGGCTCTGTTCCGGCCAGACGGGTACATACAGATAACTGGAAGAATCAAAGATATAATTATTCGCGGCGGCGAGAATATTTATCCCCCAGAGATTGAGAATGTTCTTATCCAGCATCCGATGATTTCCAATGCGAGTGTGGTGGGATTGCCGGATCCAAAGTATGGAGAGGTCGTTGCTGCTTTTGTCATCGTCAAAAAAGGCGTACATACTGTTGAAGATGCGGGATACGAAGATAATTGCGAGTTGAAACATAATACTATTAGCGAAAAAGGCATTCGGGGTTGGGTTCAGGATAGGTTGCCCAAGATGTTGGTTCCGCAGTTCGTTTTCTGGCACGAAAGAATGCCACTCACTGCAAGCGGGAAGATTGAGAAGTACAAGTTACGTCAACTTGGGATCCAGTTACTCAAAGATGCCGAATAAATGCATTGGGCAGTATCTTGATATCACTTCTACCTTGAGCTAGACGAATATAAGCTCGTATGCACGAATCAGCAACGGAACACATTTTTCATGCAATAAAATTATAAAGACAATAAATAGGCTGCATAAAAATGAGTAAATACCCTATAAGACGTCCAAGTTTCCAAACGCCGAAACTATATAGCTACCTACCTAGGTAGGCAAGTTGTCAACTTCGGCTCTCGCACTATGTTATAAGTTGGAAGTTGCACTGTGTACTTACCTAGGTGTTGGCTGTCGCCTAAATTTTAGTATATCCTTCTAAATACCTAGGTAGAATCGACGAGCTACATGTGCATGTGTCTTTAATTTTTCAGTCCACGTCCATGGGTAGTTGCGTGGCTTGTGTGTTAAATTCCATAGATTGTTTCTTTGTAAATCAATTTACTTTACAGCAGCTGATTGGGCCTTGTCTAAATTTGATATACCAAGGCTAGGCTTGGTCGTCAGGGAATGGTTGCATAAGAAGCTTCCACTTATAATCCTCCTCCTTTATACCCGAAGCTTTCAGCCTTTTGCACCATGGATGATTTGGTGAATTATGGACCAGACCAGTGATATATCGCTTTCCAATGTGATGTGGGGTATATTTGGATTCTTCACTTTCCTTGAGCAGGGCTGGATGGGTAGAAATGAAGACTGATGGGTCTGGAGAGATGAATGTAGCAAGGGAAAATCTTTCGTCGCTCAGCTGGAGGAGGTAGAACGGTCTCAATATTGAGGGAAAGCTGAACATGAAACGATATAGAGAGGACTTACCCTGGTATGAACTCGATGAACGGTAGAGAGAAATTGCGAGTTTGAGAGCAATTCAAAATAAGCTCCCGTATTTACTATGAAAGCATGCTCGATAGGTGGCGCAGGGACCCATATACCATTTGCGTTCAGAACCTCGAGTCCGGGACATCCTCTTGGTTACTGTTAGATATGGAAATAATTAGCAGTGCAAGGGGAAAAATGGTGCTCACTCTGATTCAAGAGAAGTGTGAAGCCTGCATATCTGTCAGCAGGGGTCTCATTCTTTTTAGCGCAGTGAGCCATACCACTGAAATCTGCATGTGGGAAGAATAACTCTTCGGCTTCTTTTCTATTAGGGTCTGCATAGTAGTGCAGAAATAAAGCGTCAGTCAATGGCACTTCAAAGGTCTCATCAAAAGCTTCCTCCTCGAGACTAAGAGAGAGCGCAAAAATATGAATAAGTTGCTTCGCAAACATGAAGCATTGGCGAACTGCACATTATTAATACCAGCAAGTTAGAGAGTAAAATAGTCAAAGATAACTTACAGTATTGATAGAATACACTCCTTAATTCTGGGAGCTCCTCATCTGGCCATATATTCTTTGATACGGAGCCCGGTGGAGCGACTTTTATGAAATGTTGCCATGGATCGGTAAAGTCAGATCCAACTGAAAAGGTATCCCGATCAGGAGCACTCTTCTCAATGGTCTTGGACGGCATGTAGCCATTGAATGATGGGCTTTGTTTCATGTGGTATTTGTTCTGCATTTCATTAGCCCGTGTCGCAGCACATCAAGACAAAATTGGTATCGTGCATGCCTTGATTTTAAGCGGGAGTGCAAAGAACTTCTTTGATAGTTCAAGCATCTCGTCTAATAGTCTTAAAGTTGGCCTCCTTAATACAGTATAACTTTCGACGAGAGCATACCTATAAGTTTGGTATCAACTGGCGGATTGATAGCATAGAAAACCCAACTTTTCTCATCGCCAGTCCGACTTCAGCAGCTAGCTTTTTCCGAAGTTCCAAGTCCGGTGATGAGATATTGACCATGTCGACCTTATGTATGAATTCAAATGTTTCCTTTGCATGCGGTCCTCGGAGGATAGGTCGCGACTGCTCAAAACCGCCCGCTCTGTAGTAGACACGGTTAGGATCCCTCTCTGCGGGCATTGAAGCAGTAGCCATATTGCGTTGAGAAGCTGAATTTTAACTCGTAGTGGCGTTATCAATTATGCACTTAATATCTAGAATAATAAAATATCTCGACCATGAATCTATCAAATTGGCTCTTGGAGGTGCTTCTAAGTTCTGTGTGTTGAATGTTCTGGTTACTTCCAAATGCGGTAGATGCCTCAGTGCCCTTTCCCTATCCCTATTAGGAAGGTTACAGATTTGTCAACAAAATTTCCCCATTAGTTAGGCTATATTTAAAGTTCAAAAGGCTGCTTAAGTTCTTATCAAGCCCCACTCCTGAGTTGTGCACTGCCACCCACTGCCGAGAAATGCACATTATTAAGCAAGTTACTAGTGCACAATTACTAGTGCACAGTATGCAGTAACTTATGTATTTTAAACCCGATACATACGTAATGTACAAGTTGCCTGCATCGAGTCTTGGCAGTGACAAATCAGGAAGTGTCGCCTGTGATTGGTCCGATTCAGTTCCGAATTGGCCGGGCCCCACCACAGCACAGACCGCAGCTTCCTCATGATCCACAGCGCTAGTTCATATCGGGACTAGCACCGCGAATATGATTGGCTGGTGGCCCCAGCCCTGGCCACTGTCCGCTTCTGGCAAGACGTGGCTGGCTCAGCCACTTGCAGTCAACTCATGATCTCAGTCACTTTCAAATATTTAATATCTATCCTCGCCCTACCGTACTTTCTACCTAGATAACTCGCCATTTTCGACTTTCTCTGCAACTACTACAAGTACTCTAGCACTAGCAACTGGCTATTGTTTGTTGTTGATCTGCTCGCTTTCTGGCGCCAACTCTCTGTCCCTTGGAAATGGGTGACGTCTATAAACGGGAGTTATGGTAAGGGATCGATTCTATCCAATCTTATCGAATCATTCTGCTACTTGGATCTGACTGGCTTAGCTGCTACGCCTACGGTGGGGGGTGCTATGACTGTCATTCGACATGGTATAGCTGGGGTCGATGGGTTGCCTTTGGCGTGATCGTGGGAGCAGCCGTCCTTTGCTTTCTACTCTTTGCGTAAGTTATACCACCACGCCCTATCCCAACTCTGGGCGGAGAGAAGGATGGATAAAAGAGCACAAGCATATTGGAGAGTTTCTTGTAAAGCTGACGAATATGTTTTCATTCGCAGCTGCCTTAATGCCCGCCGTCGCCGTGCACGCGGTGTGCAGCCCTTTTACGGAACCCAGTGGATGGCACCTCCCCCGTACAGACGAACCGAATGGCAGCAGCCTCCGCCTCAATACGAGCGGCAAGATCCAACTCAGACATATGACCGCCCACCACCGAACCCACCACCTGCGGCTAGTTATTATGGAGGGCAAGAGAATGGGATTGAGTTGCAGCAACCTCAGAATGCCTATCACGGCGGAGACCCAGTCTATGCGCCTCCTGCTGGCCCTCCACCGGCAAAAGTATAGTGCAAATAACTGAGAATAGCAAATTATATTATGTATGTGCATTAGAATGGGCGATCAGTGTTTATTTTCGAGTGGATTCGTCACACAAAAGCGGAATCTCGATTCCAGCCTATCTACATCTCGCTTGGTGTTTTGGTGTTTGAGCATTTATCTATCTGTTCGTCTTTTCTTGCATGAGATATCAATATGCGGTGCTGTTTTAATGAATTTACGAATAACCGTTGATGTCATTTGTACCAGCTTGCCAGCGGATTTCATCATCGCCGAGCTACGTTAGATCAATGCATACACTCTGTACATAGTTGTTTGGTACTGTATAGCATGAATTTCTGCCTAGATACTCGGAATAAAAATCCTTGCGAGCTGCCCTAGCGCTCTAGTCTTGTGTAGGCTAAAGGAGTAGTGGGCGATCTCAATAAAAAATAAAAAAGGTGAAAAAGGGAAGAAAAGATACTGTAAGAGCTTGACGAAAAGCACGCAGCCATCACCCTACCTAGACTTAGACGGAGCCTGGAAATACCTGAGACAGCATCAAATGTGACAGACTTCGATGTGAAACACACTGAGGCCGAGAAGTACCTAGGTAGTACTAATATTTTTTTTATTTCTAGAAGCAAAAACCCGAGTAATAGTAGTAATAGGGCCCACCGCATCCCGCGTTTTTCTATGGGGCGAGCCGCACAGCGCAATCTGCAGCAAACTTAAACTCCACCACCAACGTCGTCCTTTCTCTCACACGCCCTTCGGCGAACGTCGACTCTCATGTTCATCGCTAAAGCTGAGACACTGAGCTGCTGAGTCACTGAAATCTCAGCCAGTCAGTCAGCCAGCCAGCCAGCCAGTCAGCCTTCGCGCAAGTCCACTCTCTTGGCAATCAACGTTCAACGTCCCTCCCAGCCTTCGCTCGCTATCTATCTACGCCTCGTCTGTTGTTCCTGCACTCTTTAAACGGCGCCACCAATTGTTTATCACTCCTTAATGCTCCGTAGTGCTGTTGTAACGGTCACTATATCCGAACTTCACCAGCATTTCGACCGGTCGTTTACCCACTCGCTTGGACGACCGCTTTCTAAAGCATATGCTGGTAGAGTTTGATTAGGAGTCGACCGATATTTGTCGACTGCGCGTTATAGCTTACTCGCCAAATTTATTAAGTCAATCTTTTGATTACAGACTGTTGCGCGCATATTGAAGCCGGCATTTGTGGGACTAATCAGTAGTCTCGCGCGCTTTTGCCAATCACGATGAGCGTTACCGAGAAAATGGCTGCATCACTAGTGCAGCGAAGTATCTCTAGCGATGTCAGTTCAGTCAAATCGACGTTTTCTAGCTGGGATAGTTGTATGGCTAAAGCTTATTGCAAGTATGTGGGATGCGCTCTATCAGTCTATATGACCCAACAGCACGCTAATGCCAGTCGAATAGGTGGCCCGTCATCGCCGGTATCATCGTCGGATCTCTCATTATCCTAGGTATAGTGAGTTGCCTAATCAGCTGCCTGTGTTGCGGTTACCGATGCTGCGAGGGATGCTGCGGATGCTGCTACAGATGTTGCGATTGCGGTGGCTCTCGACACAATCGTAGCAAATACCTAGACGGACCGCCGCCGCCGCAGCCATACTATCAGCAACCTCCACCTCCCGAACCCATGAACTTCGGATACAGACAACCTGGTGCTGCTGCGTCATCGCTAGTATCGACCGGGCCTCCACCCGCATATCGCGGCCCTCAAACTGCTACATTTGATCAACCAAGCAAGCCGGCCGTTGTCAACGAAGATGAACTCCCACCAATGCCTACCTGGGCAGATGCACAAACTCGGCGGGTGGAGAATCCAGATGCAGAACATGAAGAGGTGGAAATGGATAATTTGGCCGGGATCAGAGATCAGTCCAAAACCCCTTTTCACCACGATGCCGCGGCGCCCGCACCCGTCGCCGGGAGGGGCTTGTCTCGAGGAATGTCCCGAGGTGGATATACCCAATTGGCCGGCACGTATCCCAGCCCTCACCCAAGTCCCCGTCCCATGTACGACGAGGGGTACTCTCCCAACGACTACCAAGATGGGTATTATAACCAACAACAAGCAAATAGCTATGATGCCGCGGCAGATGCACATTATTTCAACCAGAATCCCCATTCGCAAGGCACTGCATCTTCTGGGTTTGGCCAACCTGCAAGCTATGGTCCTCGCACGTCACCACAGCCATCTCCGGCGCCGTACCGTGGTTTTGATAACCAGCCATCTAGAGCCCCAGGGCTAAACTTTAGTGCACAGGGTGGTGCTTATGGTAACCAGATTCCATCTCCAGGATCCCCCCCACCGATCATGGGCACTGCGTACTCGCCATATGACCAGCAACAGCAACAGCCACAACAATATCGGCAATTAACACATAGCCCACCGCCACCAGCGATTCATCCAGCCATGCAGCCATTATCAACTGGAGGTGGATATGCCCCATACGATCACGATCAGCAACACCCATCATCGGGTTATTCTCCATACGACCATCAAGCAGATATGCAACCTACGCTACAACAGCATCAAGGCCAATACCACGCGCTTTCCCCACAAATCGCCTCCCCTGGTCCTCCTTCCCCCAATCAAGCAACTTCGTTTCTCCAGGACCCATCAGCAAACAACGACGATCGACCACCGAGTTTGCTGATGGCCGGACGACGACCTGCACCGAATAGTTACCGGGCTGTATAATTCTTCTTCCTATCTATTTGCCTTCGCATCACATTTATATGTATGTATGCATGTATATGAATATACCTTTTGATTTGCCAATTATCATGATTTGAATTAGTATTACTTGGCATGAAGTTTCGAAACCCTTCTTTTCCGTTTGGTTCATTTCTCGATTGGCTTGGCGTTATAATGAGTTGTTTTTTTTTTTTTTTTCAAGGTTCTGTAACCTTTTGTTGTATTTTTTTTTCTTTTCGTTTTCTGATGTTCCTTGGGTTTCCAAGGTTGACTTGCAAAGGTGGCTATGAATGATTTATGTATATATACCTACGTGATAGTCTACTTAGGTACCTTACCCAGTATAGAATGCGTTTGAACGGCGCGTGCTTATGTATCTATGACAAGGAAATGAGATAAGTCATTCATAGATTAGGTACCCAAGGTAAGTAACTAGGTAAAACGCTACGTTGTCACATAATCATGTTGAAATGAGGGGCTTCTTGATTTTCCCGAGAAAAAGAGACAAAGGAAGGACAGGGCAGGCAAAAAAATCAAAAGAGCAACAAGAAGCAATCTATTGAATAATACGTCCTCCCGAAAGACTGTGTAACTCGGCGAGAGACGAGATATTTGTCCACCAGCGAACCTCTCGGTTTCAAATAAACCTGCAGCTAACTAGGCATGTATCTACGTGGATTCGGCTTCCCTGGGTCGTTTAAAATTTTCTGTTAGGATTTCGTCATAATAACCACTAACTCTTTGGGTTTAGGTTCTTCTTACATGGCATTATCGATGCCCGAAGTGGCTTTCCTCCTTTCGATCTCTCTCACTTGCGAGGAGATGGTTGCCAACGCTGGCCTCGGGTCTGTTTTCCCGACAGCCCTGTCTTGGGCACCGCTGGTGCTATCATTTGTGGACATGGACGAGATAGACGACGATGATGATTTGATCCGAGTCAGATAATTGGCCTGATTCTCGGACAATGTCGGATTCTCGAAGGATTCTGATGTGGGCTGCTGCGGGATACGACTGTTAGATATTGTCCGAACAATGGATATTACCTTGCGGGTTGGCCGTGCGAGACCTGTGAGAAGATACCGTACCTGAATGGAAAGCTCCATAATCTTCTCAACTCGTAGCCAGGAATACGCTGCTGTTTCGGCGATGGGAATTCTTCCGGATTTCGAAGAGGATGAACGGTTGGTGTCCGGACGACGCCAAGGGGTTGGGGAAAAATAAGAGGTATTGCTATCTTCACGACCATTCGACATTTTGTAAAATCCTTAGACCGTAATCGTCCGTAGTCTGCAGGTCAAGAAGAGAGAAAACAAAGGGGCGGAGCAGAAAAGAGCGAAGAAGTGCCTTTAAATGCGAGAGTAATAGGGCTTGGTTGATGCGTAAGTCGTTGGCTTTCATTGTCTTTATATGCTCATATCCACACTATCGAGCCAAGGAACTAGACATACTGTAAAATATAGCGAATAAAGCTAACTGATCGGATCGGGCAGAAAGTTTCCTTGCCAGCATATCTCTCGTGCGAGCGGTCAATAGTGATGCCGACGATGCTCTGGCCGTGCAGCTGGTCATATCATATGCCCGTCCAAACAGCAGTCCCAATCATTGGTGTCAGCCTGTCTTGGCCACCAAGGTATAAGCAAATAACGATATGGCTTGTGAACAGGATAGATGATGAATGGTTATGGAGGGCACATGAGAAGAGGAAGATAGAAGAGCTTCATTTGAAGTCATTGGCAGAACTCGGCAGGTTGGTCCTTCCTGGAGGTCCATAGAATTAAGGCAACTAGCATCTGCTGTTAAAGTATTATATAATACACAACAATGGCACCATCTGCTGCCATTATTCCTCAAGAGAGAAATCAAATTCCTTGAAAGCATCTTTGAATTCCTCGACGTCTGCCGTCTCCTCCTGCACGGTTTGTGCGCACTCCCTCCAATCCATCCGTTTCTCAAGCTGTAAAAGCTTTGCCATGACTTTGCGACCGAACTGCAAATCGAACCGGAAGTCTGGTGTCAGGGGAAGAACCAGAATCTTCTCGGACCCCTTTCTCGACTCGGTTTGTTGCTCCGAGTTGCTGGTTGCTGGCTGCCATATCCACACCCGGAAGTAATCGCCGACCTCGTTTGCGCCATGATCGCCAGAGGAAGGCTTGAACTTGGGATAGTCTAGGTTTTCTCCCTCGACCTTAAATGCCGCTTCCACCAATCCTTTAGCCACCAGATCGGAGGCGACGGGGAGATATTGCCAGTGTACATGGATACCGTTACCACGACTGACCTCCCAGGTTACTGACCCCAATTTACTTTGGGCTCTTTCGCGAAGCATGTCATTCAATGCAACGCGGTAACGTTGCATCTCATCATACGTACTTTGCCGCGCATCCGGCTCACTTATAGCGGAAAAAGTAGGAGCGTGAATAAGAGGAATAATTAGCACGTGTCCAGGGAACCGCAGAGATGGATAAAAGTCGGACTTTGTGAGGGGGCCCTTTGCTGTTGTGAGATATGCGTCGTTGCCGATTGATGTGATCAAATGAGTAGCAATAGTAGGATTGGACAGGCAGAAAAAGCATTCGCCCGGGCCTGGAGGAGGTCGCCTCGCGCGCTTCTGGGGTCTTTCAATGCTTCCTCGTGAGAACCGTTGGAAGCCCTCATTCTGACTTTCTAAGGCTGCTCTCTTCCGAGCTACAGAGGCAAGAGGAGATACCGTCGCTCCAGCTGGGATTGAACCGGGTACTGGAGCCTTTGGGTCAAATGTGAATGCATACATCCATTTCTGGCCTGCCGCCGTCCCATATGACGCTAAATTGATGAATCGGGTTATAGGTTTTTCGTCGGGGCTATCTTCGGTTGGCATATGAAAGAATGGCTCTCTTTCGTAGAAAAACTCGGCCTTTGAAGAAAAATGATAGCGAGGCTTGAGGGTTGAGCAGACATCGGCCACGCATTCAGCGCCTTCCGGAACCGTCTTATCTTCAGGTAAAGAAACTTTCGAACGCCCAGTTATGCCTTTTGGCCACTCATATGTAACCAGGATGTCGGCATCATGGACTCCATAGAGAGACCGAGCGTCAGAATCCGTATAGCGGGAGTGATATCGGTTGTTAATATTTGGATCTGGCTCGCCACCTGATGCAACTTCGCCTCCAAGAGTTGCAATTCTGATACCCTCAGACGTCTTCAGAGTACCCCTTCTTCCAATAAAATACAGATTGGGACAGACTTCATCGTCCGCTTGAATTTTCTCCACGATTCTAGTCGGGATGGGATATCTGCCGACGCTGAAGTATGTGGGTAGTGGAACACTGATGTTCCCGGCTAGCAGGGCTGTGATCTGGCTAAGTTCCCCTTCGTTTGTACTTTCTCCAAAGAGGTCTCCAGCCACGATGGCAAAAGCGAAGTTCTGCTTAGCTTGAAGTTTAGCGATCTTGGTGAATACCTCTTTCAGGGAGCAATTGACATTGCCCAAGACCAGACTAACGCGTCATATCAGCTGCATGAGTTTGAATGTGGAATTACAAAAGGTAAAACTTGACTTACATTTTAGACGCCATAATCAAATGGCAAAGGATACAGTAGAATGGAGATGTTCCGTTTCAGAAGTGAAAGTTTTGTGAGAATTTCACCTCACCAAGTTGGCGTGAAAGAAGTGACGACGCAAATCAAGTTTCCTCCTGTAATCTAGCATATAGTTAAGGCTTTCTGTTAGTATAGTAACTACTATAGTAACCAGGCTTCTCCAATTCCAATGGATTATGGAAGGTCCAATATCATTAATTGATCGATCGAAACGGAATTAGCGCACCTCCATGCAGAAATGTCACGTGCAAGACCCACAATAGAGCTTTGAGATCGGAGTTTCTTTACCAAAGGGGATTAGCGTCTGGCGATAAGCGGAAAATCATTTCCCCTGATCCGACAACTTTTTTTTTAGTTGAAACTTGATAGCGCCTGAATTTCTTGTCGATATGCCTCAAAACAACAACCCTCTGCCAGTTTAAGAGGGATCAACCCTTTGCGATCATGGTGGCACCTTCATTGAGCTCGCGGGGAAAGCCTGCGAAGCTTTTGAAGAAAGGTACCGAGACTACAAAGTCACACCGCTTCGAAACCTTTTCATCACGAGTTTCCAAATTGAAGATCGATCCAATCCACCGTGTACGACGAACTGGATTCGGAGAAGAGGATGGGGAAGAAGACGAAAACTTTTCTCATTTCCGCTTGTCCTTGGACCACTGGAGCGAAATGAATCTGTCGGAAAATTTTACGGAGTTCGTTCGTCGTGTCAGTCCTTTATCGGAAAACCTGCCTCAGGTGTTATACCACGAAGAGAAGATTATGGCGCTATTGATTGAATTCATTGACAAAAGGGACAAATTATCTATCGAGCCCCTTTTGAGTTTAATATCACAATTTGCCAGAGACTTGGGTGTGCGATTTGAGGGGCACTTTGCAGCTAGTGTCACTTTGGTTGCATCTGTTGCAGCCAGTCATTCCGATGTCGAGGTCATCGAATGGAGCTTCACTTGTCTGGCCTGGGTATTTAAGTTCCTTTCACGCCTGCTCGTTCCGGATTTACGACAATTGTTAAATATAATGACTCCGTACCTCGGCAAGGAACGCCAGAAACCGTTCGTGGCACGATTTGCCGCCGAGTCTATGTCGTTTTTGATACGCAAGGCCGGACTTGTCTATCACAAGAATAAAGCTCCTCTCAACCGTGCAATCTCCTTTTTGTTTGATGGCCTTCGCAAGTCCACGGAGTCACGAAGCTTAGATACCTACCAGGAGGGTTTGATGGTCATGTTTTCGGAAGCCATCAAAGGTGTTAAAAGTGGCCTTTATTCCAACGCTTCAGATATTTTGCAGTGCTTGCTCGATAATGCTATTATCGGCGACGAGCTGCAATTGGCCCTAGCTGAAGATGTAGTTTGCGGCGTTCTCACTAACGCCATTCACGCCACAACTGCAGACACCTTCTCCGAGCTCTTGAAAGTGTGTTGCGCATACGCTGAAGCCGAGAAACCAAAAAATAAAGATGCACACTTGAACTTATCTTCACGTGTCCTTTTTGCTTGTGTGGCCACCCGTAAAGCAACACGGGTCAAGGACTGGAAAACTGTTCACGGTATCTTGCTTCTTTTGCTGCAAAGAGCATTAAAAGGGATAGAATCAAACCGTGATACTATACCTCGAATTGTTACCTCTATTGCATATGCGTTACAACTTTCGCCAATGGACGAGATGATGCCTTTCATGCGACCTATCATGGAAACCATGTTTGACGACCGCTTGGCATCTTTGTTTTTACCCTTTTGCTCAACGTTCTCTGAGTTTGGCTCTGAGAGGTTCCAGATTATTGTTCTTCCTTATTTCCAACGGTAAGAGAGACTACCCGCATACCATGTCCGCTCACGCTAATGTGTTTGTATTTTAGGTTTTTAGCATCTTTTTGGAAGTCAAAGGAGGAGGATCTGTGTTTATCACTTATCCAGCTGGAGGATGCTGGTTGCGTTACTTCGATATCTTCAAGGCCAGGTTTTATCAACTGCCCCGCTGATTGGAGGGCACATATTGTTGAAAAATTAAATAATCCTGGCACATCGCTGGACGAGACCGCAATGCTCAATGCATACAGCAGACTTCGTACGGCAGTCTCGTTTTCACATGACGCCTCTATCATCCCACTGTTAGTGCAGCCATTGCACGACTTGCTCGTGACGTCGTTGAATGACCCGACGCTTGACGATCAGCCGCCCAATATATTCTTCTGTGGCCAGGGCTTTCAGACTTATGTCGACCTTGCGGATCAATGCAATTGTCTAGATAGGTCACTTTGGCAGTTGATTCTGAAGACCGGAGCTCGATTTACTCGTCGGTTGACCTTCCTAGAGGCAACACTCAACTACTTAACACGGTTGCCCGGAGTCATTACAGAAAGTAAAGAGGACTTAGATTTTCTCGCAGCCGCTCTTATAGAAAACCTTACGTCACCTACGCATTCTTTGAGACTGATTTCATTGAAAATACTGCTTGAGTTGGTCACAGTCGCTACAGGAGATCCTCAAAATGCCATCAAGACTGCCATCGAGATTGAGGAAAGCGAATTGTCTCTACAAACTGCCCGATTCCTATCTATGCAGGTCCGCAGGCTTGGTATCCTATATCCACAGGTCGTTTCTCACAGCTGGCTTAGCAGATTGGTTCCCAAATTCTGCTTTGGTCTATTTTCGAAACAACTTGCCCAATTATGGACTGACTCTGCTGAGGCCCTGAAAGTCATCGGTCAGCACGCTGCTGGGGAAGCAGTAGTTACCGAATTATGTATGCTCTGGTTACAGCACGATGGCGAGCTCAACAATGACCTTCTATCGGATGAAGACCCCAAAAAGACCTGGTCTGAATTTAAATGCCCCAATGCGTTAAAAATAGAAAGAATAATTGAGGCACGATTTCAGGCTGTCAAGCAACCAAAGGACGTCCTCATAGAAAGTTTTAATACCAGCCATGAAGCATCGGCCTTACTTCCATCCTCTGCCAGAGCTCGTTCATTACTGGTGCTACATACTATCCCTGAAGTTGCTGAGAAGCGTTCTCGTCAGATCGTCCCTCTATTTCTTAGGTGGGCTTCTACAGAGGGAGAGACTGGGAAGACTCTGGACACTGACTCGAAGTCTTCCACAACTCTCGCCGTCGAGGATAATGCGCCTATTTGGGCTTATAAAGATCGCGTGGCGCTCCTCGGATTGTTTGAAAAGTTTATCAATCCTCGTTCTCTCTTCAAGTCTTCCGAAGTTTACAATGCACTTCTCCTCCTAACTGCTCATGGAGACTCCGCAGTGCAAAAATCTGCACTCAAGGGCCTTTTTACTTGGAAATCGCCGAATATTCGCCCGTATGAAGAAAATCTACTCAACATCTTGGACGAGTCCCGTTTTCGCGACGAACTCTCAGTCTTCGTCCATCTCGATGACAGTGACAGCAAGATTGAGAAAGGTCATAAACCAGAGATGCTTCCCATTCTTCTACGTCTACTTTATGGACGTATGATCTCCAGGGCTGCGTCAAGCTCAGGATCCGGTGGGCAAAGTGGAAGAAGAAAAGCAATCCTTCGCGCTCTCTCCCAAATGTCCGACCCTGATTTCGAGCTCTTTGTCCAGATTGCGTTTGGTGCGCTTTTTGATTTGAATTTATCCAAGGATGGTCAGATTGACAATAAGTGCTTCGATCTTGAGCTAGTCAGTGAAAGAAGGCAGGTTGGTTTTCTCAAAATGGTTGAGACGATGCTTGAGACTCTCCAGAGTCGCATGCACGCTTACGCTATCAAATCAATGGATGCTGTATTTTACTGTCTTGTGCGAGCTTCCCGCTTCCTAGCCCTCGATGCACAAGGTTCTGCGAGTCTGGATAGTAAAGCGTCGATGCTACGAGAAGTTCGTAGTGTAGGAATTCGCTGCCTTTGCATGATTTTCTCAATTGCTCCAGACATCGATTGGACGCCATATGTCGGTCTTCTTTTCGACGAAGTTATAAACCCCAGGCTTGAGAATTTCGCTATCGAGAATGCGCAAGGTGTATCTTCCTTCCATCGACTGTTCCATGAATGGGCGGTTTCTTCAAAGTCTATTTTCTACCTGGCGCGGTTTAGCAGAAATTTGTTGCCAGCTGTGATCGACACTATGACAGTTCCATCTGCGCGAGATGATGTGAAGGTATACATCATGGAGCAGATCATACAACCAATTGTCAATCACTCCACCGGCCGTATAACCGAAGAAACCGAAGAGATGAGCGACATCCCTCCAGAAACGATACGTGTAGAGATACTGGCACCATATGTGGACCACATCCTCTCACATCTTAGTAAACTATTACAGTCAAGTCCTCCTCGTCCAGTTCTAGTATGCGCCGTCGAAACGCTATCCCTAATAGCGCCTTGTGTCGAAACATCAGCCGAGATTTTGAGCCTTGTGCGTATATGCACATATCTTTTACGGCAGCCGCATGACAAAATTTCACCAAAGACAAAGTCGGGTTTACTGCGCACACTTCAACATTTCGTTCCTTTGTCTTCCATAGATAAAGATCCTTCATTTGCCGAAGAAGTCTTCTCTACAGTATCTTCCCTATTTGACTACTTCAAAGACGACCAGAACCGGAACGTTTTGACCTCTGTTCTTCATGAGTTTGCCAAACATGATCCTGAGTTGGAGGAGGTCAGTCTGCTGTGTACGGACCTCAACGCCATAGACACACAAAAGCTTGACAATATTGACTATGATCGAAGACTCCGGGCATTTGCAAAGATAAACGAGAAGCTGTGGACGAGTTTGACCCCCAAACAATGGCGGCCTCTTCTCTTCAATATGTTATACCATGTCAAAGATGAACGGGAAATTTCTATCAGATCAAGTGCTTCATTCGGACTCAAAAGATTCATCGAGAGGGCTGCAGATGGCGAGTCAAATGCATTGAGCTTTTCTTCTCTCAGAGACGATGTCTTGCTACCCGCTCTATATAGCGGTGTCCGTCAGCGCTCTGAATTGGTGCGATCAGAATTCGTATCGGCATTTGGCCACCTGGTCAAACTGAATCCTGCCCTACAGTCCACTCAAGATTTGCAGGTTCTTCTAGTTGCAGGGGATGAGGAAGCTTCTTTTTTCAACAATGTACTTCATATCCAGCAACATCGTCGTATGCGTGCGCTACGCAGACTCGCGACCGAGGCATCCAATGGCAAAATCGGCTCTTCTAATATAAGCTCATTATTTTTCCCTTTGATCGAGCATTTCGTGTTTCACGTTCCTGAAGACGAGACGGCCCACAACTTGGCTGCAGAAGCTGTGGCGACTTTGGGTGGATTAGCTGAGTGGTTAGAATGGAGCCAGTTCCGAGCTGTATTTCGCAGGTATCGCGGAAATATGACCAGCAGGCCTGATGTTGAAAGGAATATGATCAGACTTCTTGGCCGCATGACTGACGCTCTATCAAATGCTTTCACTCAACGAAACGCCAAATCTGGTCCAGAAGATAGCATGGAGTTGGACGAAGCGACTTCCAATGAATCTACAAAATGCCGCCTCGCTTTGACACTACCTTCACCGCACAAAATTGCAAATGAGCTTACAACTCATTTCTTGCCATTCTTGACCGAGTTTGTACATCACAAGGACGAGGCACAGATGAGTTTGCGTCTCCCTGTCGCTGTAACGATTATCAAGTTACTCAAGCTTTTACCGGAAGAGGACATGGCTATCCGCCTGCCATCTGTTCTACTCGATGTTTGCTACGTTTTGCGTAGTAAGGCGCAGGACTCTAGAGATAATGCCAGGAAGACACTCGCAGATATAGCCATAATTCTTGGACCCTCTCACTTCGGCTATATCTTGAAGGAATTGAGGACCGCTTTGGCTAGAGGCTATCAACTTCACGTTCTTTCATTCACGGTGCATTCGATTCTTGTATCAACGACAGATGTTTTTGAGCAGGGTTCTCTAGATCATTGTCTTACTGAGGCCGTCGCAGTCGTTATGGACGACATCTTTGGCGTCGTTGGCCAAGAGAAAGATGCTGAAGACTACGTCAGCCAGATGAAAGAAGTTAAAAGTAGCAAAAGTTATGACTCGATGGAGTTGCTTGCAAAGAATAGCTCAGTGACCCGCCTAGGGGCTCTCATAGCGCCTTTGCAGCTGCTTCTGCGGGAGAAACTTACAGCGACCTTGGTAAGGAAGATTGATGAGCTTTTCAGAAGGATTGGTCTTGGTCTACTGAGAAACCCTGGTGCGGAGAGCCGAGACATGCTTATTTTCTGCTACGAAGTGATTAAAGAATCTTATGCGGATACTAGCAACTCCGAAACAACGAGATCCACAGAGTCAGCCAGGAATCGTCGTTTTCTAATCAACATGCAAGGAATGAAGCGCGGTGAGAAACGAGGAAGCACTTCATCATACCTTTACAAATTGTCCCGTTTTGCCCTGGATGTCCTCCGATCTATCCTGAACAAGTACAGTTCACTCCTTACCGCGAATAACCTCGCCGGTTTCTTGCCGATTATTGGTGACGCAGTAATTCAGTCGTATGAAGAGGTCAAGATCTCTGCTATGCGTCTTCTCTCAACTATTATCAAATTACCTCTAGCCGAGCTTGACCGGAACGCTCCCACTTACCTTGTCGAGGCCGTCAAAGTCGTCAAGGAGGCACCAAGTACCAACACTGAAGCTGCCCAAGCTGCGCTCAAATTTATAGCCTCCGTGTTGAGGGAGAGAAAGACGGTAGAAATGAGAGACAACCATCTTTCGTACCTGCTGAAACGTCTAACTGCCGATATCGAGGAGCCTGACCGTCAAGGCCTGACATTCAATTTCATCCGTGCTGTGATGGATAGAAAATTCCTTGTTCCCGAAATATATGAGTTGGTCGATCAAATTGCGAAGATGATGGTGACCAACCAAACTCGAGCTGCTCGCGATTTGGCTCGGGGTGTGTATATCCACTTTTTGTTAGAGTACCCTCAAGCAAAAACTCGATGGTCGAAGCAGCTAGCCTTCCTCGCGAAAAATTTTGAATACCAGCATCGTGAAGGTCGTGAATCGGTCATGGAAGCGGTACACCGATTGTTGAACAAGACTGGCGGTGATTTGGGTCAAGATATAATCAGCACATTCTTCCTGCCCGTTGTGCTCGTTATGGCAAACGACGAGACATCAGAGTGCCGGCAACTAGCGGGGCTTCTTCTCGGCGAATTCTTCTCCAGAGCTGATCGAGAAAGACTGCAAGTCATGCTAAGGCCATTGCATGCCTGGCTTGAGCAAACGGAGAACAAACAACTTGCAAATACCGGCCTCCAGGCAATGAGGATTTTCTTTGAGGCCGAAGGCGTCGAAAAGGACAAGGAAAGCCATTTCGTTATCGATGCCTTACCTCCCCTCATCAATCCCATCGTTGGTGATACTGAGAGTGAAGATTGGGAGACGCTTTACTTCTCTTGGCAACTGTTTTTGAAGATATGCAAGACTGTTCCATCAGTTGCATTCAGCAAAGAGTCTCGTAGCTTGTGGTCGAATGTCCAAGAATCCCTGTTCTATCCACATGCTTGGGTGAAGACTTGTGCAGCAAATTTGATTGGTCTATGGCTTGCTTACCTGGCAAAAACGAATGCAGTCGACGGTTATAGCAAAGTACCTTTGGCCGGTGCACATGGCCTCGAACTCGACAAGGAAGGAATGATACAAATCACCCGTGGCAGCCTTCGTTCCGTCCAGATTCCAGGCGTTAGTGAAGAACTCGCTATGCAGAGCGTCCGCAACGTTGTTTTCTTAAGCCGATGTTTCGCTGTCAACGGGGTTGAGTTTTCTCCTAAGGAGGCCCAAGAAGCGCACGAAGACGCATCTGGTGATACAAGTGACGCCGATGTAGCAGAAGATGAAGACGAAGACGAAGCAGTCACCAATGGAGTTGTATCATCTAAGAGTCTACTTCATTACATTTTCCGTCAGATCTCGGATATATTACGTCGGGAAACGACATCTGGCAAAGCCAACGCACTCGTTCCCAAGGCTGCGTCTATGGCGCTTTTGGCCGCGATATGTCGCCACCTAGAATCGGAGAAACTCGTAAGCTTTCTCACGATCATTCTTCGACCTCTGCACCATTTGATAGACCCGAACATTCCTGTGCCTCGGTCTTCAGATCCGGATTTCCAGACCAACTACAAATCCTTGGTTACAAATGCCCAGGAAATTCTCGACCTGCTGCAGAAGAAATTAGGCACGACGGAGTATGTCGCTCAAATGGCTCGTATTCAGGAGAGCATAAAAGCGCGTCGGGAGGAACGGCGAGTTAAGCGTCGCATTGAAGCAGTCGCAGATCCAGAGAAATTTGGCCGTGAAAAGAAACGTAAGAACGAAAGGAAACATGTCAAAAGAAAAGAAAGGGGCCATGAATTCAGAGAGCGGCGAAGGGGCTTTTAAACTGGAATACTCAGGCGCATTTCCGGCGTTTGTTCACCAGTGTGTTGTGTTAACGTTGTTATCCGTGGATTATTATGTATATATGTTTGTAGATTTCAAAATTATAAACTAGATGCATAGAGGACTGCATATAGTCCGTTTATTGTACATTCTCATGAAAATATGTCACTTCTGTAACCTAAAACTCCTAACGTAAAAACAACTTTTTGTTTACCCTGGTATATATACACGTATCTCAAAAGTGAAGAGTCCCTACATTAAACCAATATGCGACCAGCGCTTCTTCAACCTGTAAGATGTTCCGGATGAAAGCTTTTAAGGTGTTCCCTTGGTGCCGGCGTCGGCGCTGATATCAACGCCCTCCTTATTGGACCCAGCTTTGTAAACAGATCCGTCCTCCCAGATCTCCATATCGTCATTGACAATGCCCTTGGTGATAGATAGCCCCGTTTTAGACAGAATATCCTCCAGGGTGCTCTTATCGTCCATAAAAATTCCGAGATGATCGCTTATGACGTGACGGGAGTGACATGACGGGCAAGTTATGAGGACTGTCCCTTTGTGATACCCATGCTTGGACATCTGATGCTCTGATCGATGGCCGCAAGGCCTGCATGTGAATACTATTTTATACGCTGGCTCCTCAGCTCGGCGTGCGGCATTCTGCTGGGCGTTGGCTTCGTCGGTAGATGTACTGGGGACGCGGTCTGTTAAGGGCCGTGGAGATGGCTCCGATTCTGATGAGCTCGAGTTGTATCTTCGGGAAGTCCTAATATATGGGACGTTGAGCCTGGTCGAAAGTGACGACGATCTATATGCAGTGGAAGAAGAAGAATATGGAACAGCTCGAGTTCGGGGAAGATATCCGCGTGAGTAGCGAAAGAGACGAAGCAGGGCTGCTGACGAGCGCATTTCGAGCTGATGGTTGGCGACAAAGCTAGGCTTATTCTGTAAATTAAGGAAATTGAGAGAATCGAGAAAGGAAGCAGTTATGTCGTTGTCGTCGACAGTGACGGAGGCGATTGGCGGAATCAAAGCCTAAAGGAAGCTGCGCCGGGAAAACAGTTTTTCCGGAGAAGCTTTCAAGAACCTCAGACAAGATCTTAGACGCTGGCAAAGCACTCGCTGTGGCCATATCCCTTTTCTTTTTGTTTGGTCCATACTTGCATCTCGTAGTCTCAACCATATGGGGCCCTGATTTGGGATTGATCCATCAATCTCGAGTCTTTGTCTTTGCACTTCCAATCAACCCCTCACGCTCGCCGCCCCGCCAGCTAAGCCCTACTTACCTACATTGTACAATCGCATTCCATCGATAAACCGGTGTCTGGTGCTCCACACCAGCTCATTTCAGCATGGCAATGAGAGCCAGGCAAAAGGTCCGGGCCCCTCGAAGGGTAAGTCACGAACTCACTGCATATCTCACGGCGCAATCACTTGCGCTTCACAAGACGGAACGCCCTAACTTTTGATACCGCGGGGTTAAAACAGGCACTAGGCAACAAAAACGGCGACTTCGAAGCCATCTGGGCTGTTCTATCTTCTTCACTGCGTGAAATTAATACCAAGAATGCCTCCTCTCTGTCGTTCGAAGAGCTTTATCGCAGCTCGTACAAGATTGTCATATTGTCCAAAGGCGAGGAGCTGTATGAGCGGGTCAAGCAGCTGGAACAAGAATGGTTGAGCAACCACATCTGTCAAAATATCATATCTGCGGTTTCGCCGGTCCTCCTTCTAGACATTGATCCGTCCGATATTAGCGACCAAGCAAACGAGCGCAGAGCTGCAGGAGAGAAATTCCTAGGGGCAATGAGAGCGGCCTGGGAAGACCATCAGCTTTGTATGGGCATGATTACAGATGTGCTGATGTACATGGTGAGTTTGACGAGTTTGGCCAATGTATTTGCGCGAATTTAAAACAAACTGTGTAATAACCTCGTTCTTGCCAGGATAAAAATACGAGCAACGATCAGAAACCTTCGATATACACAGTAGCCATGTGCTTGTTCCGCGACCATGTTCTCCGTGCTGCCATGCCGGGCAGCAACTTGACAATTTACAATATTTTCGAGTCAACGATCCTTTTCATGGTCCAGTTAGAAAGAACCGGAGAGATAATTGATCGACCTCTCGTCCGGCATTGTATATACATGCTAGAAGGGCTTTACGAGACCACCACGGAAGAGGAGTCAGCGAAGCTATATCTTTCAGTATTTGAGCCTACTTTCTTGGAAATCAGCAAAAAGTTTTACCAAAATGAAGGGCGGCGACTGCTGGAGACTGCTGATGCGGCTACGTTTTGCCGCACCACCTCGGATAGGATATCGGAAGAGGTAGAGCGCTGCCACGCTACGCTATCAACGTACTCAGAGCAGAAGATCAAGGGGGTTATAGACGCGGAATTAATTAGTAAAAACATCGCAGACGTGATCAATCTTGAAGGAAGTGGAGTCAGGCATATGCTGGATCATGACAAAGTGCAAGACCTTGCCAATGTCTACGACCTTAACACTCGGATTGATCCGAAGAAAACCGCATTAACCAAGGCTATTCAAAAACGAATAGTCCAGCTGGGCGAAGAGATTAATGCCGCAGCTAAGAATTTTGCTACTTCTGCAGCTCCGGCAGCCGACAGTGAAAAGAAACCAAAAGATGAGAAAGAACCACAAAAGCCTACGGCGCCACCGGTAAACTACCAGACGGCGGCAGCAATCAAATGGGTAGACGACATTCTGAATTTGAAGAAGAAGTTTGACACGATTTGGGAGCGGGCCTTCTTGTCGGACCAAGGCATGCACACGTCGTTTACAAACAGCTTCTCGGATTTTATTAATTCAAACAGCCGCAGCTCTGAGTACCTATCGTTGTTTTTCGACGAGAATCTCAAAAAGGGCATCAAGGGGAAGACGGATGCAGAGGTCGACGTTTTACTAGAAAGTGGAATTACGCTTCTACGATATATTCGCGACAAGGATCTCTTCGAGACGTATTACAAGAAGCATCTCTCTCGACGTCTGTTGATGAAGCGGTCTGTCAGCATGGATGCGGAGCGGCAAATGATCTCCAAAATGAAGATGGAAGTCGGCAACCAGTTCACGCAGAGGCTCGAAGCCATGTTCAAGGATATGACAGTCTCCGAAGACCTCACAAACAGCTACAAGGCACACATGTCGAGGACAGGTTCGGCTGACTCGAAGAGGTTCGAACTAGAAGTCAGCGTTCTCACGAGCACAATGTGGCCCATGGAGATAATGTCCAGTTCAAAGGACGGCGAAATGCAATTGCCTTGCATATTTCCGAAGGAGGTCGACACGGTGCGTCAAAGCTTTGAGAAGTTCTACCTCGACAAGCACAGCGGACGGAAACTGTCATGGCAAGCGTCGATGGGCACAGCAGACATTCGAGCAACATTCCCTCGTCCCGACGGGAAATATGCACGACACGATCTGAACGTGTCCACCTATGCGATGGTTATCCTACTCCTGTTCAACGACCTCCCCGTCGACCAGTCTCTGACATACGAAGAGATACAAGCACGCACACGAATCCCAGACCACGACCTAATTCGCAATCTCCAATCACTGGCAGTTGCGCCGAAGACGCGAGTCCTGAAGAAGGAGCCCATGAGCAAAGACGTCAAGCCGACGGATCGGTTTTATTACAATGCAGCATTCAAGAGTCAGTTCACGAAAGTGCGCATTGGCGTGGTCAGCAGCGGTGGGAATAAAGTAGAAAGTCAGAACGAGCGCAGCGAGACTGAGAAAAAGATGAACGAGGAGCGAGGGGGCAGTATCGAAGCTGCTGTTGTTCGTATAATGAAGTCAGTTTCTCCCCTTGACACTCTTGCTACAAGCACTAACATTTTGTAATAGGCAGCGCAAAAAACTCGCTCACTCGCAACTCATCACCGAAGTTCTCGGACAACTAGCCGCTCGCTTCGTGCCGGACGTGAACATGATCAAGAAACGCATCGAAAGTCTGATAGACCGGGAATATCTTGAACGAATTCCGGATTCTGAGCCACCGGCGTATGCATACGTGGCATAACTTCATTGTCCCGCAACTATATAATATCCCTTTAATCTTTCTTTTCTTCAATCTTTCAAGCAGGACTAGCGTGGGTTTCTTTGCACATGCATACGTATACGTATTAGTGTACTTGCGCTAGATGACTAGTTACGATTAGAGAGCATAATCCAGGCGCAAGCGGTTTTCTACTTTTTTTAAATGGCATATCAACTCTCCAAGAATGGAGTTTCCAGGGTTGAATCCGTTGGATTGCCGCTTATAATATCAAACTTTTTTTCCTATCAAAGAATAAATGATCTTGGTTCTCTAAACCATAACTATGTACATATGCATACCTAAGCAAATTAGGTACGTAGTTAAAATCTATATATCATGCCGACCCCTAACGCCAACCCATGCAATCCCAACATGAAGTAGGGGAGAGATAAAAAAAATGAGATTTTGTATTATAAAACCTCAACATCCCCCCTCTCCCACGCCCTCTTTACACCTTCCCACCTCCCTGCCCAGACCTCGCCCATCCTCATCGTCGTCCCCAACACTTCATCCGGATATGTCTCGTCAGCAGGCACCACGATGGTAACCTCTGGAACCAACACGCGCACAAAGACAATCTCTTTCATATCGGGACCCTGTATCATACTCGTCCCACCCGCATTATCGTCCAGCCGTCTCAATTGCGGCGGAAAAGAGGCGAGAAAGCTAAGCCGGTAGTGCGAAGCGAGCAGGTATTGATGCGAATAGAGGAAATGTGCTTCCGAGGCGGAGAGTGGAGCCGTTGAAGAGGAAGAAGAAGAAGTTATATCGGGGATTGTATCCTCCGTTCTGGTCCCTGCGTCTGTGCTATTGTTTGTTTGTTGGGTTGATGAAGAAGACGAGGAGGAGGATACAAGTACTAGGTAGTGCATGGCGAATTTGGTGATTTTGGACAGTCGTTGGCGCAGATAGGAGCGAATCAGGTATTGGGTTCGTGAGAGGTCGGTTTGCAGGATTGATAGTTTCAGGTTGAGGGTTTGCTTGGGGTTAGTGGTATTATTTATATTATTCGTGTTGTTGTGGTTATTATTATAGGTATCGTTGTCCATCGAGGTCTCGTATGAAGACGCCGTTAGATCTTCTATATTCTCAACCTAGAAACACCTGTCAGTCAGGTACTTGCCTTTCAAGGAGAGAAGAATAGAAAAAAATACCTGCTTCCGAACCCTCTCCATCATCCTCTCCATCAACGGCCCAGGCCATGGCAGCAGCTCCGAAACGCCGCGCTCTGCGACCCAGAGGCGCGTCAGATACTGGTGGTCAAGGGCTGTAGATTCGGGCGAGGTGGCGTAGTTGTCGCGGTCGACGGAGGCGAGAATATCGTCGATATCCATTGAAGACATTTTTCTTCAGTTCATTATGTCTTCGTCCCTTAGGTAGTGCGCGCAACTACTTGGGCACCTAGGTAGCTGACTGAGGTTGATTATTGTGTTTGTCGGGGAGAAAAATGCGGAGTTGGCGGGGATCTATAAGTAGATGCCCTAGCCCTAGTTAACTACGAGAATAACAACACATCAATCAAGAAGCCTACAGTCTACGTCTAGTATCTACGCTTACAAGCAAAGGAAATTTAAAGAATACTTATTCATTCATAGCTTAAGCCACAATCACCGGCATAAGTTAATCTCCACAATCTGACCACACCAACTTCCAGGTCCTGATAGACAAACGAACAGTTTTTATGTACAATTTTGAATGCGTTTGAATACACATCAGTAGCAGGATCAGAATGCAAACACTGTATAAAAGCCAGTGAAGCAATATTAAAAAAAGGTGTCCCAAATCAGTGAGCAGTACACCGACAAGGAATCAAAACATGGTATTCGCCAAAGTGTACAACAAAAATTCAAGGCTCGATTAAAGACTTAGACTGGAAATAGGATGCAGGAGAATGAGAGAAAGTGCCGAGAATAGAGACAATCCAGGTCCTATTTGCAGGAGCTCAATGTCGTGCAGTTCTCAGCTGGTATGCCGCGGTGATGTTTAGAAAAATGTTGATTGAGTCGAACAGTTCGTCACATAGGAAAGTAAAGTGCGCATCGCACGAAGCAATGCGAGGCGATCGAGAGTGACTTCTGACTTCGTCGCGTTCGTCATGGCAGGGTCAAGTTCACATAAGAGAGGGAAAGATGCAAAGAGAAAAAGGTAAGAGAAAAAGGTGTTGCGGGCTAGAAGTTGGTGTCGTAAAAATAGTACTCTGGTAAGCACCCGAGAAGGGGAAAAATGATGAAAATGAACAAAACCGAGTGCGCCTTGGGTATCGAAAACATAGTTATGAATAGCCATCCCTGTCCACCACCACGAACCTGTACAATGTGTACTTTTTCTTCGGTATCGTTCGGGTCGTCGTTGTATCGATACAATCGCCATGGAAGCAAGAAAAGCCACCCAACAGACGAAAGGTTCCTGGTCTTGAAGAAGAAATCCGAAAGAAAAGAAAAGAAGGAAAGGAATGAGGGAGAGAATAGGTAGATATCGACACTTTCACCAACGTGTGAAGTGAGATCGACAGTACAGTAAACGTAACGCCGTAAAAAGTTGTTGGTTAAACCATCGAGGGCCAACGGTCTATTGGTTTGTTTTATTTTGTTTGGTTAGTACGAAAGCATGCGACGGCCAGAAAGACGGCCAGAATCAGGCAATTCGAAAGGCGAATCCAAACTTCGAGTGCGGTCGTTGTTGCTGCTGCGGCAGCGTCCAGTCGGGCTGTCTTCCATCTGAGGCGACTGCTGTCCAAAAGCAAAGGTCTGAGCGCGGATGAACTTCGATCGCTGTTTGACTTTTCCAAGCCCTCGTTCGCAGGCAAATTCGTGTTCCTTGGATGCCATTTCCACATAGTTCTGGGGGTAGCAGAGAGATCGGTGCTGGGCAAAGAATGCACTGTATCCTCCTTCCAGAATGTACATTTCAGGAAAAGTCAAATTGGGATAACGCTCGATGTTGTACGCGCGGTCCTTGTGGCGGATATAGGACGCCATGATGGGAGCCCGATGTGCTGAGTATTCGCAGTGGAAAATCAAAGTAGTGCCGGGCTTGGGTTCAGCAAAGAGCTGGTTGGCCAGAACCTCCTTGTCATTGTAGTTAATAGCGCCGTTGATATGGCCTCCCTCGTATTCATATTCAAATCGGCAATCAATTATCATGACATTCTCAAAGCACTCGTTGAATTTCCCATTGATCAGGTCCACCAAGACCTCCTTCTCAATACGGGGAAGACTATCTGGCTGGTCAGAGGGGATAAAATGCGGGAGTTGAAGAGTATATTGAGGCTCTTCGTCCATGATGGATGCCAATGTAGGTTCCGGGACTACTTCTGGTTGCTTTTGGCGTACGACGTCCTCTGGATGTTCGAACATGCTAAGTGATCTTCTGCATTGCTTCCGGGGACGCACGAAAGGATTTCCACTAGAACTCTTACGAACAGCAGCAGGTACAGGAGAGGCAGTGCCGCTGGTACGACCAGGAAAAGGCTGCCTCAGGCGAGGGCCAAGCAGATTAGTAGCTGATGCGTTCTTTCCCATGACGCGGTCCTGTGGTGGTGACGACTCATTGAACATGTCAGCTAGAGACAAAGAGTTTGACAAGTTGCTGGTTCCACAGCCAAATTGGAACGGGGGGCATTGGCTTTCGGGAGCCTTCTTGCTCGCCCCGAGTTGGGTGGAATGAGCCTTGGTCCGAATCAAAGAAGGGCGCAGAAGTGGAGGACGTCTACGCCTATGGCTGAAACTTTAGTAACTACGAAGAATTTGAAACGACAGACAGAGAAGCCTTACTCCTGAGTGGGTTGAGCATCTTCCATGGGCGATGCTTGCAATGACATGCCGGTAGAAGCGCTAGAGACTTCGGAATCTGGGGTGGGTGACTGGGGTACCACTTCTGAATTTGTTACAGTGCACGGCAGCTTATGAGGAAGTGGAGACATGTCCATCATATCTGTCATGGGCGACGAGGCCGGCAACGGCGGCGTCGTCATCATTTCTTCTGTATAGATGTTTAGCAATGCTAGTAAAAAAGCCGGCTACAGATCTTACCACGTCTGCCATCTCCTCCAAACAAGTTTGCCGAAAACAGAGAACGACGAGGAGTGGCCAGTTGCGGGCTGCAATTTGTGCACATTTATTAGCAAACAACGGGAGAAAGGGAAAGCAAGCAATTGGATCCTCACCTGTGGTCGATATGGAAATTCTGCGACAAATCAGCAGCCAGACTAGCGGCCGGGGACGGTCCTGTGAACTGTTTGACGCTGAAATAATCAGATGCCGGCCGCTTCATGGACAAGTCCTTGAAGTTGAAGCTGCCTGGGCCAAAAGCCCCAATACCTCCGAGAGTACGGAATTGATGAGGATCATTTGCAAAGCGATGGCCAAACATCAACGAGGGCGGCTGCATGGCAGCTAGAGGCGAAGAGTGCTCCATGGTGTGCCGAGGCAGGGTTCAGTGTTCAGTTGAGCGGGTATCCCAATATTGTTCAGCTGATTGTGTGCGTTGTTGTCTGTTCCCATAGACTGGTCATCCAAATGATGTGGGGATGAATATTTTCCTCCCAGCACGGGCAAATGAGGTGAACGACAGCACAACAAATCCAATTGCCTCCAATGGTCACCCTTATTCTGGAAACTATTATTATTTCCTTCTTTCCTGCAATTTGCCGGCGTTTTCGTGTTCTCGACCCAATGGCACCCAGTAGACGCCAGTGCTCTCCTCCAAGCAAGACGGCAGAGACCAGCGCTGTAATGTGCTAGAGAGCCTCAGACAGACATGGCCGTGGAAGTACTCGTTCACAGCGGATAGGCAATCATTCGTTAATTAGCACAAATTCAGGCCAGTCCAGTCGAGGGGGTCGGCAGCCCAGTTCAGTTGGTGGTAAGGGACGAGACGAGGCAGGTAGGTAGTAGGTGAACGAGGTCGAGAGAGATGGGGGGGGGAGAGAAAGGGAGAAAGAAGAGAGGATGACACGGAAGAAGAGAAAGAGAAGTCAGAGAGAGACGACAGAGTGAGAGAGTGAGAGAAAGAGAAAGAGAGAGAGAATGGTTCAGTAAAGAGAAAGAAGCATTGAAGCTGTTGTTGCAATGGGCAACGGGAGCGCGGAGTGGGGAGGAGCAGCATCTCCGTATTGGCCGCTATCCAGGCAAGCCGTACCAGGTAGTTACGGAGTATTGGTATTTTACTTTTTTACTCTCCTGCTGCTGCTGCTGCTTCAGACGGAGGATTCTTGGACACGGGCAGCAACACGTTGCTCAGCCCAGCCACATACTGCTGGCATGTAAACTAATGCTATGCTTTAATGCTTTATGCTCTCCCTTGCCGCCTCGAGGAGGACGCTCCCCTTTCTTGGCAGGGCTCTTTATAGCACAATTTATTAATTGCTATTGCTGCTAAAAATGTTATAAAGGAGGCCGTCCTTGTTGGCCTGAGGAATTTGGGCGTTAGTCTGTGTTTGGTTTGATCCTCGTTTGGCTAGTAGCTATAGAGCGATTGGGATTAGGGCTAGAACGACCATGCTATGAATTCAATTCTATGAAGAGTCAAGACTACGCAGTTATAATCATCGCTGCAAATTTGCAGCCGAATATTCAAACAGTCTGTAAGCATCTGAATCTTTCAGTAATTTTCCGTCCCTACAATTCGTATCCATGGTGAAAATTTTAATCTGTCGCACGGAAAGTGAGGCAGTCACTTGGGCAATGCCCGTCAACCCGGCAACACGCGAGGAACCAAAGAACCAGCGCTTTTAGTCGGAAAATTTTTCTATTTCTTTTTCTTTTTCTTTTTCTTTTTCTCCCTTTCTTTCTTTTGCCGACTCCTGTGAATATCTGTTTGATGATTCTCAAACTGCCATATGAAAGTTGCTACGTATGATGACCTGTAACCTATTATAGTTACGTCCAGATACCTAGGTAGCTTGGATGCAACAGCATTCTTCCCGGTTAACTATCGCTGCCGCGCTTCCTGGTCCTTAGTAGTTGTTACCACCTGGTAGCACACGTAGCTGCACTCCGTAGTGATGAGTATATAGTAGTACTATATACTATATACTATATAGTCATAGCTAAACCCGACCGAAGATTCCCGCTGTAGATCCATGCTCAATCCAGCAATTCGATGCCAGCCGGTGGATTCGCATTCTCTGGCCGGTGCATCTCATTCTGATTGGGTCTTCATCACCTTATAGTTACTACGTATATAACCGGCGACTGCAGATGCCAGATGTTATGATCGATCGGCTGGATCTGGCTGTTATATAACTATTCGACCATTTTTCCTAGTAATTGTTGTGCTCGCAGTAGAAAATACTTTGGCTTTTCCGAAATTACTGCTCTCGTCTCCACCGCGTTCCCGAGCTTTTGGGATTGGGCTATGAACAATGAACGTGATGAAATCAACCGATCAGATATCAGATATATCTATTCCTCATGTCGGTCGGCATCAACGTGGTCATCCTGTGATAAAAGCATGGCATATGATATGAGAAAGAAAGAGGCCATGGCTTTTGATTGGACGAGCCAGAGCCGAACGGCCAATTTCATTTTCATTTAATATACGGACTCCACGGAGTAATCGCATCTGCCATCGGTCCAGCGCGAGCTGATCGACCCCGCAGTAGCACAGGAACTGGGTGGGACTGGAACTGGTTGCTGCTGGATTCCGCGAAACAGAGCTTTTACACTCGCACACACCGCGTCAAACTCAGCTGAATAAACAAGTCGATATATAACTAACTGGTTAGTTAGTTATATGGATATACAAATATTCTTGCGACTTGCATGCTCTTCGCAATCACATGTCTATCTGACCTGCGCGGTGAAAGACCGAATCGAGTCAATCGACGAATCCAACTCCAGCTGACTCGGACCTTCTCGAACGCTTGTTATTGGACCCGCCACTTTCCGCTTCGCTCTTAGCTCTCAGAAAACTTGCTAAGCCTTATCCCCTACTTTGGGGGCTTGTGTAATTAGCTATGCCGTTTAGGGATATTAGTAAGTTTTTGTTGGATTTAAGGTC